>JANZXP010099635.1:0-40820 GCA_027576715.1 Erythroxylum flavicans
TAGGATTCTCATTCAAAAGTTCTAATATCCAATCATGACCTGGTAGAGCAGAAGTTCTACATGGTTGCTTTTGTAAATGAAAATATTTGTTCTCTCCCTCATCTACAGAAATAATGATTACCTTCTTCCGTTTGTCATCAAAATCTAATTCGAAATCTAATAAGAAATCCATGTATCTATAATGTAAACATTAAATAATTAATAAAACATTCAATCAAAAGGTTTAATCAAATATAGACAAAATAATCATACAAAATATAGACTTAACATTAAGTCAAATATTCATGCAAAGCACAAACTGAAAATGTTTAAACTATGGAATATTGCTTAATATAAAAGTTTCAAAATAATAATAATTCAATATGCAATAACATGAAAATATAACTAAAGCGACATAATCCAATCCAGCTTCCTTATATCTATCATCTTCATAAAAATATCCTTATAAAGTGGAGAACCATGTAAGGCCTTTATAACTTTTCCATATTGCACACCGTTAATACCCAATTCATCTAAGGAATTCAAACATTCCATCATTATGTTAAGCTCTTGAGATTTATTCTCTATAGTGGATGATGTTTCAATCAGTTTTTTCTCAAGTAAATCATTCTACAATGTTAGAATATGTCTTCTTTGCTTTCTTATTCTTAGGAGATTTCTTTCTCATAAATGGAGAACTTATATCTTTATCTTCTTTTTTATTATACAAGTAATCTTCATCAACATCATTTCCATGTTCCTCTTTTGTACTATTCGATGGAGATTTAGTTAATGGATGTGTAGGTGTTATGCCCAAAAAGTTATAAAAAGACCTAGGCTATCTTACTTGCAAGTATACGAGATAGTTGTAGTTGATAACCCAGTTGTAGTTGATAACCCAGGGTCGTCTCCCACAGAGGTGAAATTGGTCAACTTAAATTAAGTTAATAAAAATAAAAATAATGCATTCCTAGACATTCTATCCCGACTATTGAGTGAAAGCTTTTAAGTAAAATTACGAAATTAAATTAAAAAGTAGACAGAATCAATTAAAAGAAAAGATAAATAGATTAATCGAAGTAGAAAATTCTTGAGAATTAATTTCACTAATTTAATCTTCCATGTATGATTAAGGGAAAATGATTGGATTGTTGTCTTACTGAAATTAATAGTTAGGTTCTAAATCGATTCAAATAATGAACTAGTCTAACTTTTGTATTCAATAACTTGTTATCTGACTTAATTATGAAAACCTGACTACCAATTACCACTTAATATATTTCTAGTTTTTAACCTAAATGTCCATAGCTTTTCGATCGGTATTAAACTTCATCTCTCGAATCTTCATTTAACACTAAAATGATGCAAAGTTTGGTGGTTCTACTACATCCATTCAGTTTAAAAACCAAAACAATAAATAAGACAACATATTCATAACCCAATCATGCATATTCAACTAAATAGCTATATTAATTCTTAAGAAAAGAGATCAGCTTATCATATCATACACATAGTTCATCATACTTAAATACTTCAATCCCATATTACTGTCGACAGAAGTTTGAAAATAATAACCCAGTAACTACTTAAATAAACCATGACAAGAAAAAACAAGCAATAATCGTTAAGCTAATAAGAATATGAATCAATTAATACCAACAGAACAGTAAACTCAAAGAAACAAACAACAGATGAGGAATGAGATAAGCAAATAGAGGATCAGATAATGAGATAGTAGAGGTCTTCTACACTCTCAACTTTTAGCTTTGGCTCTCGCCTTCTGCTTTAGTTGCTCTCCTCTAACTGAATGTTTGCTTAAGATCAACTCTAGCTCTCGCTTTCGACCTCTCTTCCTAGTTTCCTCTTCTCTGCTATTGCTCTCTTCTTCTCCTTCTCACACTCTCTCCGTTTCTCATCTCTGTTTATCTTCTTTTTCTCTAACTCTCTGTGCCTCCCACGTCTGTGTCTTTATGTGAGTGAACGAAACATGATTCCTTCAGCCGCCACCCTCTCTTGCCTTTTATAGGCTGTTCCTAGATTTAGGGTTGCATGCCTTAACTTTGTACTCTACCATATATTAAAGCTAGAATTAATCTTAAAACTTCTCATAGGCGTGTATAAGGAGTCACGGTGGTGACATAAAATCACCACCTTGCACTGTGTATAACATTTAATGTTAAGGTGGTGATTTATCACCATCGTGAGGTGGTAATTAAATGTTATGCACTTTAAGGTGGTGATTTATCAATCACCATGAGGTGGTGACATATGTCACCTCTTTATTCTTTTCTTTTTTTTCTTTCTTTCCTCTTCCTTTTTTTTAATTTTCATGCAAAATTTACGTGACTTTGGTGTTTATGCAAATTTCACAAAATAACGCAATTAATATTCATGCAATATTCACACCATTTTCACTCAATTGATCTCACATTTGGATCAAAACACAAGGAATTGTAACTAAAATCAAGATAGAAAGGCAATTACAGGAAATAGAAATTAGACACAATAGTAAGCACATCAATTGCAGTAGTATCTCCAAAAATATGACACAAGTCTGAAAATTTTTTACATCCTTTTTCTTGAATCTGTGAGCCATTTTATGCACCTATAATGATGAAAAAGTAATATGAGAATAAATATTATATAATATGAAATATTAATAAAACAAAGATATTGTAACATCCCCTAGAGTTGATGTATTCTTCCTCTTTTATGTAGTATCTTGTACTAGGTTTTTGTATATATGTACAGATATGTACAGACAGTACATTATGCGATGGATGTATAACTTTTGATTTTGATCAATGAAAAGAGGAAGAGTTTGATTTTAAAAATCTTGTGGTTTACATTAATGTTTTATTATTCAAATTGTTGTGATGCCATATGGAGTAACTGTAGTGATTGCACGTAGCGCTCCCTTATCATAAGATATGTACCGGAATGACCTACGGGCGTCCCGGTGCGTACCCTACGGTAAGGGGGTGTTACATGAAATTTTGATTCCAACACTTCCTATGCCTTGCAATGTATGTGATGCATAGATCCATGGCTCCCCTACAGTGGTATTAGAGTAAGTTATGCATGTATAAGGTGATTTATTTAACATGTGCAAACTGTTTGCTAGGATGTGACTGACATACATGTTGATTTCAAAAATTCGTATAAATTGTAGAAAATGATTTTTCTGATTTTCTTTCACAAATATGTTTATAATATGTTATATTGTTTTTTTTCAAAGGAAATTTCAATTGAATGTCATTTGCTATTTTATTATGAATTAATCTCTAGTCTATTCATATGTTGGTTTCTTGGAATTTCTGGAAAACAAATGTATATGCTGATTTTGAAAATTTCTTAATAATTCTAGAAAACTTTTTTTCTAATTTTATTTCACAAAAATGTTGATAAGGTGTTATGTTATGTTTCTATCAAAGGAAAATGCAATTAAATGTCATTTTCTATTTTAATACAATTTTAGTTTCAACATGATGTATGTATGAAGTTCTGGGAAATTCTGGAAATCTGATGAACATGCATGCTTGCAAATTCCAGAATAACTTTATAAAAACTTATTTTTATGAATTTTCTTCATGAACATCCACATATGATGTTTCCACGTGTGTGAGATGCATGACACGATTTTTGAAGTGACTGATTATTTATTTTCGATTTTACATGCATGATGGTGGTGTATGACAAGTGTTAGTGGACATATGATGTACTGGCTGATTCCACTTAGTTTATAAAGAATTCCTAGGAATTAGATTCTGTAATTTTTTAGGCACATATAGAATGTGTATATGACTTTGGAATTTTTCCAGAATTAATTGAACTTGATTCAATTAATAGATCAAGTCAAAGTCAACACTGGTTAGCTTTTTAAAAGCTAATGGGGCTGACTTGTTTGATAACTTATGTGTATGAGTTTCGGTTATAAGACCTTAAAATTTTTTATGAGATATGAAATGTATTATTTTCATTCTAGTACCATGCTAACTGCATATGTTCGAAATTAGGGTCTGAAACATTTCTAGAATCAAATCGGTCTCTTTAGTGTCTAGTAGATTAACTCATTTATCTTGATAATTTTGGTCGTCAAGATATTTTTTTGGCTTGTACCGAAATTTTCTTGATAAATTTGAGATGACATAGGGATGTTTTAGATGACTAATTGATGTTCAGGAATTTTAGAAACCCTAGGGATTAATTTGTAATTAATCCAAGTAGTGCATAGCATTTCTAGTGTGACTAGAAAAAGGCATATGTACTAGAATTAAAGTGTTTAACTTGGACATCAAAATAATTGAATTTTAGGGTTCCTAATCGAATTACACTCATAATTTGAATTAGTGGAGACTAAAACTAGTACTTGATTTGTTTCAAGAGTTAAATCGAATCACGAACTTTAGATGCATAGTCAATTCATAACCTAAATTAAACCTCCCTTGTATGTTACATGCATTAGATTCATTTGAAGGGTCCATAATCTGAATATTTATGTGATATATATATAATACCATCTAAGTATTTATGAGACCTAAGAATAAATCCCTCAAACAAATTATTAGGACTTACACCTTCCATTGATATCGTAAGAACCAGAATTCTTTTAGTTTTGCGTTGTTAGGCAAACCTAAGGGGCTCTACATAAATATGTTCAAGCCATGGAAATTATATTTTTGAATTAATGGGTTGGTCCTAACTGGAAGCATGATTTGTTGGGCAAACCCAAGGTCAATATGGACAAAGGCAAAGTTAGGTAGTATGCATGAGATGTATACGCATCAAGAGTTGATAACCCAATGAGTGTGCTAAATCAATAGTTGATGGCACAAGTCGATAGTTGCATAACTGAATGCAATTGGTATGAATGATACCTACCGATTGACTTAAGGTGGCTTGTTAGGCAAACCCAAGGTCATTCCTAGCGATATTGGATATCGACCCATTAGGAAAATTATAATTTTCTTGGATTTGTAGTGAGGCCTATGAATTTGGATAAAATGGTGGGACTCATAATGAATGTGATTAAAGTCCTTATCAATATGAATTTATGTACATTTTAATGCTTTCTCTCACTCTTCTACGTTATTAATTCACCACAATGTCTTCATCCAATGTGAACTTACTCTCTCTACTTGACTCCAACAAACTTATGTGACCAAACTTCTTAGATTGGCTATGAAATTTGAGAATGGTTCTTAAATATGAGAAACTAGGATATATCCTAGATGAGCCACTTCCCGATCCTCCTACTGTCGATGCTTCTCATGAGGATTAGAAAGCTTACAAGAAGCGATTGGATGATAGTAAGCTGGCTAGCTGTATTATGTTGGCTTTTATGTCATTAGAACCACAAAAGTAGCATGAGGCTATGGATGCTCATACCATAGTCTACCATCTAAGGGAACTGTTTGACGAGCAAGCTTGGTTTGAAAGGTTCGAGACTTTAAGGTTGCTTTTTCGCTCTAAGATGGTTGAGGGATCATCTCTAGTGCAGTACGAGTTGAAGATGAATGGATACATTAAGAGGTTAGCCAGTTTGGGTTTTATAATGGATCATGAATTAAGTATAGACTTAATTCTGACTAGTTTGTCCAATAGTTGTTCATAATTTATGCTTAACTTGACTAGTTTGTCCGATAGTTATTCATAGTTTATACTTAACTATCAAATGATCCAAATATCCACGTCGATACCTAAGCTGATTAATCTACTCAAAACAACTGAGCAAACCATCAAGAAGGACAATAAGGCTATGATGCTGGTGGACTCTGCTTCTGGTTCTCGCAAGAGGAACTGAAAGAAGAAGAAGAAGTCTAAAAGCCAGTGAGAGGAGTAGCCAAGAAGAATGCAAAGGAGAAATCACTAAAGGGAATATGCTTTCATTGCAATAAGGAAGGGAATTGGAAGAGGAACTGTAAAAACTATCTAGAGTCACTAAAGCAGAAGAAGGCATTAAATACTCTACCGTCTACTTCAGGGTCTCAGGGATAGTAGACCGCTTAAGAAGGGAGAGATGGACCTACGTGTGGGAAATGGAGTAAGAGTTGCTATATTAGCCGTAGGAACCTATGTTTTGTATCTTCCTAGTGGGCTAGGGTTAATTTTGGATAATTGCTATTATGTACCTATTGTGACAAAGAACATTGTATCTGTTTTAGGTCTTAATAAAAACAGGATTTCATATAACTTTTTCAAGCAATGGATGTTCAATTAAGTTGAATGAAATGTTGTATGATACTGCTACATTATTCAATAGTATTTACATATTAGATATATGCAATCCAATTTTAAATATCAATGACAATAAAAGACAAAAACAGGATAACTTAAAATCATCTTACTTTTGGCATTGTCGACTTGGTCATATAAGTGAGGGATGCATGGCTAAGCTACATAGGAGTGGCAGCATCGGTTCATTTGATTCTGAATCCTCTGACACATATGAATCTTGTTTGTTAGAGAAGATGACTAAATTATCTTTTAAAGGAAAGAGTGAAGGTGCGAATGGGTTATTAGAGCTAATACATTTTGATGTATGTGGTCTGATGTCCATTTATGCCAAAGGTGGTTTTATGTACTTCATTACCTTTATCAATGATTATTCAAGATATGGGTATGTGTATCTAATGAAATACAAGTCTGAAGCATTTGAAATGTTCAAATAATTTAGACATGAAGTAGATACATAGCTCGGTAAAAGTGTCAAGACACTTCATTCAGATCGAGGTGGTGAATACTTGAACGAGGAGTTTTAAGTTATCTCAGGGATAACATGATTGCATCCCAATGGACCCCACCTTACACACCATAACATAATGGTGTGACTGAAAGGAGAAACCAAACCTTATTGGATGTGGTAAGGTCAATGATGGGCTTAGCAGATCTATCGAAATCCTTTTGGAGTTATGCACTCGAGACTGCTATTTATATGATAAATAGAGTCCCTTCAAAAGTAGTTGATATTACTCCATATGAGATATGGACTAACAAAAAACCCTATCTTTCTAATATGAAAGTTTGGGGTTGTCTGGCTTACATGAAGTGGATTCAATCAGACAAGCTTGAAGCGAAATATATGTCTATTTGTAGGATATCCTAAGGAAAAAAATAAATATTTTTTCTACAATGCTTTAGAGCAAAAGGTGTTTATCTCAAAACATGCTGTCTTTTTGGAGAAAGAGTTTCTTATAAGAGAAGATAGTGGGAGAAAAGTTGAACTTGTTGAAGTTCACAATGATCAAATAGATGCAACTCAACTACCTGAACCTGAGATTGTTGTTCATAGAGATGAGACAATATTTAAACCTTTTGACACACAAAATTTTCATAGGTTAAGTAGGATACGTAATGTTCAGAGAGATATGGATTTCTCATAAGTGAATATAATGACGTATTGCTTATAGAGGATGATGAGCCTACAATCTATAAAGAGGCTTTGAAGAGTTTAGAACCTAAAAAATGGCTTCAAGCCATGAAGTCCAAAATGGATTCCATGTTTGAAAACCAAGTTTGAACTTTGGTTGACCCACTCGAAGGCCTAAAACCCATATAAATGGATTTTTAAGGAGAAAATTGACATGGATGGTAATGTGATTACCTATAAAGTGAGATTAGTCGCTAAATGTTATCGTCAAAGATAAGGTGTTGACTATGACAAGACTTTTAGCCCCCGTAGCTATGCTTAAATCCATTAAAATGCTCCGAGCCATTGCTGCTCATTGTGATTATGAAATATGGAAAATGGATGTGAAGACGACTTTTCTAAATGGAAACCTAGTTGAGGATATATATATGATACAACATGAGGGCTTTCTATCCAAAGATGGAAAAAAGGTATACAAGCTTCAGAAATCCATTTATGGATTGAAGCAAGCATCTAAGTGTTGGAATATTCGATTTGATGCGACAATAAAAGAGATTAGTTTCTCACAAAATTTGGATGGACCTTGTGTGTATAAGAAGGTTAGTGGGAATGCTATCATATTCCTTTTGGTATATGTGGATGATAAATTACTAATAGGAAACGATGTCTCCAGTTTGCAATTTATCAAAATTTGGTTGTCCTGGAATTCTCTATGAAAGACTTTGGAGAAGCAGCTTATTTATTAGGAATAAAGATCTATAGAGATAGATCAAGGAGGTTGCTAGGTATTTAGTAGTCTACATATATAGATAAAGTACTAAAGAGGTTTAGCATGAAGTAGCCCAAGAGAGGGTTTCTTCCCATGACTTATAAGATAAAACTCTCAAAATCTATATGTCCAAGATGCAAGATGAGAGGACTCGCATGAGTTTGATCCTATATGCTTCGGTTATAAGATCAATCATATATGTTATGTTATGTACACAATTCGATATATCGTATGCATTAAGTGTAATGAGCAAACGAATCCTGGTGAGTGTCACTGGGTAGTTATCAAGAATATCCTACAGTACTTAAGAAGGATGAATGATTTATTCTTGGTATATGGAGATGGAGATCTCGTAGTGAGCTAGCATACAGATGCCAGTTTTCAATCTAACTAGAATGACTCAAAATCCCAGTCAGGTTATATGTTCACACTGAATGGTGGAGTAGTCAGTTGGAAGAGATCCAAGCAAGAGACAACTACAAATTCAATGACTGAGTCAGAGTACATTGTAGCTGCGGAAGCTGTAAAAGAAGTTTTTTGGATCAAGAAGTTCATTATGGAACTTAGAGTGGTACCAAGCATTATAGACATGATATTTTTTTATTGTGATAACAATAGGGCTATTGCTCAAGCCAAGGGACCAAGGTCTGATCAGAAGTCCAAGCACGTACTTAAAAGATATCACTTGATCAAGGAGACCATTGATAGAAGTGATGTGTAGATATAGAGAGTGCCCACAGACTAAAACATCGTTGATCCTTTGACTAAGCCATTTCCTCAAATGAGATTTGATTATAGTGTACTCGCTTATGGTATTATATACAAAGGCGATTAGATTTAGTGCAAATGGGAGATTGTTAGAGTAGCGCTCTAAAGGCAATCACCTTTAGCACTTTTGTACAAACTTTATTTTGATCAATAAAGCTAAAGGAAATTTTCTTTAATTTGATGTTCATTTATTTATGAATTGATGTCTTTCTTAAATCGAATTAATGAAGTCCATAATACAAAATATAGCATGAAGGAAATCATTATGAGATCATGATAATGAGATTCCTTTTATGTGCAACTGTGTTAGTATCTAAATTATCCCTAGTTATAGGATTAATGAGACAGGACATTGTTAATCTGGATAGACTAGAACATGTTATACTCCTTGATTTGATTAAGCAATTGATCTCATAAACTGTAAAATGAGATGTTTAGAGTTAATATGTGGATGTTTACTAAGAGTAGTAAGTACATCGGATGACCTGCTATGAGATTATCGTATGGATGATCTTTCAAATGTCAGTGATTATTTTCATCATAGCAATGATGCAAATATCCTTATACTTGAGGTACCTAAGGATATCTTGGATACTAATCATATGCTTTGACATCATTCCTTCTTACCTCAAGATAAGGTCGCTTATAGGGTGGTGATTAGGTATAACTATTGATATTCGAAGTTAATTGGGTAACTAATAAAGGATTCACCATTCTTGATAGAAGGAGATGATACCCATGGCCTCTTGTCATAGACATTACGTGGGAGTCTTTGACCAGAGCAATGATATGTCATGAAGAGAATCTTCAATGACACATAGAGTAATAAGATCCCAGGACAAGAACTAACATCACTTGGACTAGATCTGACATGGTCAGTCTAGTGGGAGTTGACACAAGCCCATATTCTAAACCAAGTAGGGTATAGGATGGTGAAAGGACAAATTGCAAGGTAATTGACTATGGAAAGTTTAGTAAGTTGAATAATTAACTATCGAAGAGTTCGAGTGTTAATTAACTTACATTCTGATAAATTGGCATCATAAAATCCTTTATGATTTGCTTGTATTAAGAGTTAATTCAAGTGACCAAAATAATTGGCAACATAAGTGTCACACATAAAAAGATTGGATGAAAAATATAGTATGCATGGCTATCAATTAAGCAAGCCATGATCGTGGCCGACTTAATGATAAGTGGTATATAAGTGAGTTCTTCACTTATGTACACACAAATTTTAACCATAAAACACACTCAATAGAGAGGCTAAAGGTCTAGAAGAGTTCTAGAAGTTGAGAGGAGTTCTTGAGATTTATTCATGCAATCTTAGGCAATTGTTGCATGAGATTAATTGTATGAAACTTGATCTTAATCTAACTCTCACTAGAGCATCTACTTTAACTCATCTTGTTTAGTGCTCTAACTACCTTTACACACCGATTTTTCTTCATCTTTGCGTACTCTTTAGAGGCCAAAGAAGGTGTTTGGTGTTTGCTGCAACCCAAACAATGAGAAGATTCAAGAATGGAGGAGTATTTGCAAGGTACATATGCTATAATTTCATGTTCTTATAATCTGTTTATACATGCACATAGATTCTGGATTTTATGGGGATGTTGTAGGGTTGGAATTCTAATTCTGACACTTCCACTGCCTTGCTATGTATGTGATGTATGGATCCATAGCTCCCCAACACTGATTAACTTAGATTTCGATTAAAAGGACATTAGTTTGTTGTGATAGATGAATGGAACTTTTCTTTGGTATGAATTTGAGCCTTTTGAAATATTTAACACCAAATTCAAGTATTCTTTGTTGAAAGTGTTCTTTCATGATTAAGGAACTCTAGAACTTGTTTGCAAATACAAGCTGAGATCATATAATATTATGCAAACGTTGAAATGATGAAGGCAATTAGGATTTACCCTTTTTGCTTAAAAAGCTACCATAATGTTATCCTTAATAAGCCCCTTTGAGCTTAATATGGAACCTTTTCTTTCTTTAAACCCAGAATATGAGCCTTGACCTTAATTATTTATCCTCTTTGTAGTACCTACTATAAGACAAGTTGAGCATTTGAAATGGTATTCTTGGGTTTAGGAAGTAATTGCTTGAATAAGTGTAGGGGATCATAACATATAGTTTTCTATTACGTTAAGAATGGGTATGGTTGTAATAATCATCTCTCCTCTGTAATTTTCTTCTCTTGATTTCCTTGTTTTAAATAAATAAATAAATCATTGAAAAAAAGAGAAAGAAAGAAAACAAAACAAAAATAAAAACAAACAAAAGAAAAAAAGAAAAGAAAAATTGAAAAGAAACAAAGGGAAGAGAAGACGGCCAGAAAATGAAAAGAAAGAGGAGAGACGTAGAAAGGGGGAGTGCTAACCTTGTTAAACGAGAGGAAATAATTGAGTGTTTTATGTCACTCGTTATGTATTATTTTAAATGCTCAATTTGCTTTGTGGTTTTAAAATGTGATTCTCTTTTTTCCTACGTTTAGCCCAACCCCATTACAACTAAAATAAAGACCTTTGAATTGATGTTTCTATTTGATAAAAGTAGTAAAGATTAGATTAGTAAGCATGCCTATGATAGATGCCTTACATAAAATGAACGATGAGTGAATATATCCTACCTTTGAATGCATGAAAGCATGGAGAGTGGAGTGAGTGTCTATCACACTTGTTAATGGTCTTTGAGTTGAAGTACTTGTTAATTTTGGTTAAGCATACGGAGAATAGTCTTTTCACGGAGTATTATGAGTTTCAAGATCTCATGTTATCTTTATTAAAATGATCGTTGAAATCTTTCACTATTATTTGGGAAAATCATTGTTTTCATTGGTTATTCTTATATAGTCTAGTGTTCTTTATTTTGCTTGAGGACAAGTATAAGATAAGTGCGGGGGAATTGTAATGTCTAATTTCTATTGATTTTGCTTGCCTTCGTATCTTTATTTTGGTTACAAATTCTAATGTTTTAATCCAAATTTGAGATGAATAAATTGAAATTGATAAGTAAAATTAATTAATTAAAATATGTAATGGAGTCACTCTCGTGACTATCACACCAAGTCACAGGTGTGACAAAGGTAGTCACACTCATGACTCCCACAGTCATGGGTATGATAAACTTTTCTTTAATTGTCTTAATATTACGTGTCATGTGTATGGTTGACGACATGAAAACCTAAACCTAGCCTCGCAATACAAATAGAAAACCAAGAATGTGGAGGTAGGGTACAAAGACACACAGATAGAGAGAACAAAGAAAAGAGAGAAAAGAGAAGGCTGGAGAAAAGAAGATCAATCAGTGGGGAAGAAGAAGAAAAACAACTGCAGATATAGAGAACTAGGGTAGCATTCATTCTTTTGGGTGATAGTAAACAGAGGCAGAGGGATAGAGCTGAAGCCAACATCCTCATTCGACCACCTATTTGTTTGCTATCTCTATTTCATCTCTAATACATTGTGGGACTCCTCTATTGAACATGTTTTCTTGTTATAGTTGATATCCCATTTCAGTTTTATTCTGTTATTGCTTTAAGACTTTTCTATTAATGTTAACTGTGGGATTGAAGTATATTTAGATGATGAAACTTGTTTATTCCATTATGGGTTTATTTTTTTCTTGAGAATTAATGAATCTAGTTTAGTTAACTATGCATGATTGAGTTACTGTTTTGTTGTCTTATTATTTGTTATAGTTTCTAAGCTTATTGGAAGTAACAGTGTGGCCAACCTTTGCATCATTTAGGTATTAAATGAAAGATCAAGAAAAGAAGTTTAATTGGAATGAGAAACTATAAATGCTTGGGTTAAGAATTAGAATTATATTAACTTAAGTGGGTGATTATTCGTTAGGTTTCCATAATTAATTTGGATAATTACTTGTCGAATACGAAAGTTAGATTTAGTTTATTATTTGAACTAATTTAGAACCTAATTGGTAATTTTAGCAAGACAATTATCCAATCAATTCATCTTAGTCATATATAGGAGATTAAATTAGTAAAGTTAATTTCTCAAGAGCTTTCCATACTGGTAAATCAAATTGTTTTTGCTTCCAGTTAAATTAGTTCACTTTTTAGTGTAATTGTGTGATTTTATTTAAAGCCTTCACTCAAAAAAGCGGGATATAATGTTTAAGATTGCATCTTTTTTTACTTTAGTTTAAGATTAATTTGAGTGAACCAATTTCAACTTCTTCAGAGACGACCTTATGTAATCAACTACAACTATCTCTTACACTTGCGAGTAGGATAACCTAAGAATTTTTAGAACTTATTTTGGCATAACAGTATTGGTTCATTTATATCCTAAGACTCATCCAAGGAGTTGTATGCTTTCACCAAAACACCAAACTCTGAAGGAAGAGAAGTTAGAGCGTGATGAACAATACATGTTTCAGGGATGACAATGTCTAGAGCCTTCTGTTCGCTTAGTAGGTGGACCATCCTAATAATGTATTCTCTTAATTCTCTATCTTTGTAAACCTCATGGAGAACAATTCCTTTACCAAGGTACTTATCTCTACATTAGAAGAGACCATGTACCTCTAAGAGACATTATCCAGGAAATCCCACGCTATGTTTTTCTTCAGAAGTCCACTAAGCTGATGGTCCAAAACAGATCTCTTAATGGTCAAGTAACACATCCTATTTGACCGATCCTAGGTTGCATATGCTATTTTATTAGCCTCTAAGCTGATGGATGTATGTGGATATTACCTATCCGTAATCATGACCATATTGATTACGGATAGGTAATCTTGCAAACTCCACATCTTATTTCCACTTCCTGAAATTGAAACCAGTCAGGGTTTCAATAATGACGCTCTTGTTGTTTACAGAGAAGGTGACTGTAAAATTGACAATTTAAAGATCAACAAAAATGTAGGACAATAGTACTATTAAAAGTCATAAAATAGTATCTGTACTAAGAATCTGATTACACATATCATGAAACACTTGCGGGCTGAATACATAATACCTTCAAATTAGACCTCTATATAAAAGTGATCAGAGTACACACCACCAACTCTTATGACACTACCACTTGTGGGTGAATCTATCATTCAAGCAATGGCTTCCTCCATCTAATGCCTTTATGCACATCTTAAAATCTTATATAAGGCAAACACCTGTAGGCAAAATAGCTAAATACAAAACTAGAGACATTTTCAAAGAAGCAACTGGAACAATCTGAATACTAACTTAAAAGGCCACTGTGGTGACTACTTTTTCATTAGTATATAAATAGATCCACAAACATAAGGGATACAACTGTATGTTGTCCTCACATTCCATATGGGCATATTATATGTGACAATATACGATTAATAAATGCAAAATCCACATACACAATCCTATTATCACATATCAGTGATGAAAATAATGTCAATTAACTTTATTGAGACTTCATTATAAGAACATCCTAATAGGAGTGGTAATAAAGTAATTCTGAACACTAAAAATCCATATAAGTTACTAAAACCATATGTATCTCATTTATTTCTAGTCTAAAGCATGAAATTCACTTAAAACGACTTTAGAAACCTTAATTTCCTTTTTCTAAAGTTAAACTTTATTTATTACCAATGTGATAAATCCATAAAAATTTAAACAATTCACTTCATGAATTCATCGGACCCGAAATGATTTGGGAATCTTTATATGGATTATGAAATTTTTGATTTTTTTTGTACTATAGCTAACGTCAGCATGATGTCACAGACGTTAGGGTGAGCAAGTAGCCTATGAAGTGTGCATTACATGCTCCTCGCCTAACATGCCTTCGAATGTGTCAGGCACGTGTTCCTCATGACCATGCGCACCCACTCACCCCATAACCTTCTGACATGTGTGGCACATGTGCTACGCGCCGATGTTCCATCTCCTCTGGTCCGTGTGTTGCATGCACCAAACAATCATAAAGTTTAATTGAAATTAAAATTTAATTGAAATTAAATTACTAAAACATCCAAAGCTTATTATAAATGAGCTTAAGCTCTATGAAGCTAGCTCTTCTTGCTTAACTCTCATTGTAAGTGTTATAGAGTTCTCTCAACTTATTCTATAGATATCGTTAGAAGCTGGACATTAGTGTGCTTATGATGGTTGAGATGGATTAGTTTCAGAAATGATTTGAGGGATACGACAAGAAAAGGATCAAGCTTCAGAATAAGGTACAAATTAAGATTCTTCTTTATTATGATTTGTGTTAATCATTTTATAGAATTAGAAAGATCTTGGTTTTCAGGAAATCAAAGTTTACAAAAAAGTTTTGTAATTATTCCACTGCTTTCAAGATCGAATCCTAACCTAGTTTCCCAACATTGGTATCAGAGCTAGGTTGGCAAAGTTTGATGAGTAAGATTTATGGATTTGGTCAAAGTGACTCAAATGGCTTCGCATTAGCTATCGGTTGAGAGGGAGTTAGTCTGATATGGATAGTTCCACTTATGAGGGGGAGATATTAGAAATTCACAAGTGGAATCATCTCATATTGGAAAGAGACATAAGGACAAAGTAAGTTATATACAATAATAGGACTCATAACCCAGTGCCTTAAGGTTTTAGGTTGAGATATAACATCCTAGTTGTCTACGGGCTCATTTAGATTCGGTCCAATTTCTCCCCAAGCTCCCTCAAAACCCTTCATTGGTATCATTAAACTAATTTAATTTCTAATAATATTGAAAAGGTGCTTTTCCAATTTTGAAAATTGTTTTCAAAGGGGAAATTTACAGGGAATATTTTTGAATTTTATTTTCATTTTTCAAGAAGTTGAATTATTAAATTCAATTAGTTATCAAATCAATAGTTAGAATCAAGTCGTGGTTTTAAATAATTTTTTTAATAATTAGATTATGTTTAAAATTATAAATATAACGAGATTATATTAATTAAGATAAGATCTTAGCTTTAATATTAAAGCAATTTTTCGTAATATTATTGAGATTAATATTTAGATTGATTCCTAATTAATTAGAAAATTAGTTTCTAAAATTATGATTAATTAGTTTCAATTAGATTGAATTATTCTCCATAAATTTTTCTTAATTAATTAAGAAATTCATTTCTTAATTAAATTTATTTATTTCAATTTGAATGAGATAAATTAAATTTATGATTTATTTTTTAGGGAATTATTATTCAATTTATTTAGAAATTGTTTCTTTATTGATGAATAATAATTTTCTTGATTTTTTAGAAAAAGTAATTTTCTTAATTAAAATTTGAAAAGTGTTTTCATTTATTAATTAAAAAATTTGTGCTTTCTTTAATATTTTGAAAATAGTTTTCTAATTTATTAAATAAATATTTTATAATAAGAAATTAATATCTAAATAAATAATATAAATGAATTTCTTAATTGAATTTAAAAGTTTTCATCTAATTTTGAAAGTAGGTTCCTTTAATATTAGAAAATAATTTCCCAATTAAGGAAAAAGTAATTTCTAATGAGATTATAAATAGTAATTTCTAATTAGATTAGGAACATTTTTCTAATTAGATTAGAATATGTTACTTATATAATTTTGAAAAAGGATTTTTCTCAATGATAATAAGTAAGTACAATAATTTATTGAAAATTTTTTTCAATTATATTTTATGAAAGGACTCAAGATAAATTGGAAATAGTTTCCAATTGGATTTAAAAATTGTTTAAAAATCAAATTAAATTTCTATTTGGAATAGGAATTTAGGTTATTTAGGAATCAATGGGTTAATCTAATTTATTTTTCCAAGGTGATGGAAATATTGTTTTAGATTATGAAGATCAATAATTAGAGTCACACAAAGCTTGATGTTTTATGCATATATGATTATGAGTGGATAAGATGCATTCTTTATTTATATGGTTAATATATATATATTAGATGCATGTTAAATTGTATGTTTTATATTTATATGTGTAATATTTTGCATACAATTTTCTGTTTTATGAGATGAATGAATTTAAAATCCCTTATTAAAATATTAAGTACATGTTAAGACTATGATTGCTGCCTTCCATTGTTATAAGAATAAACTAGAGTTCTCTTTATTATAAGCTTGTTGAGCAAATTTAAAGTCGTTTTAACCCGAACATGTTTAGTCTTATGACAGTGGATTTTACTTAACTAAATTTGTGTGATTTGGATGAGTAAATTCATAATCACAAGAATTTAGAGGGAGGGTTAGGAATAACATATTATATATGTCTTAGTAAAAGTTGTCACCTGACGAATCCTTTAGGATTCATATGAGATGTGATTGATAAAGTTGTTATCTATCTAATCTAAGTTTAGTTAGTTTGTTGAGCAAACTCAAGAGCAACTATATTTGAATGGGATCCTAGCCCACTAGAAAGATTAGAGTAATTTTTCCGAATAGCAGTGAGGACTATTATTTCAAATAAAATAGTCAGAGTAACCAAATACATGATTGAAGTCCTAATCTCATTTGGTAGTCATGACATATAATTAATTACTTGTTTTTCTTACATTTTATATTTTGTTCTAACTGGAATTTACCTTGTTTAATATAGTTGATACTAAGTTAATGAACCCAATTTCTTGGACCTAGGTTATGTTTGAGAAGAGTTCTCAAAGTTAGAAAAGAAAATCGTATGCTTATTATGAAAATTTTCTATAATCCTATTGAGGAATCAGTGACAAAGTTTTAGAAATATGTCAAAATCATTTAGATGACAAAATGTATTGTCATCTTGAGTTGACTAACATCTTATAAACGTTGATGACAATATGTAAGATGTATGTCAACACCATGATAGCAAGAAGAGATTGCAAAGAGTAAAGCTAAAAGGTATGGTACCTTTTTAGAATTTTTCCACTTAATTTAGCCAATGAAAAGCATAATTATAGACATCAATTAAAGGAATTTGATATAGTATGATAATAGTTATCATTACAAACAAATGATTGCATCAATTTTCTTGCCTATACAAGATATGATAGAGATCATATACATTTCTAGTTCATGTTTATGAGTATTTGATACTTAATTTAAATTCAATATTATTACAATGTTCAAAGAATAATAAGGAATATATTGTTACGTAAAGATAATTGACCTAAGTTTATGCAAACAGTTTGTATATATTGGATCAAAGGAGACTTATGTTTAAAATAAGTGGTAAGAATAAAAGGTTGCATAACCGAGACTATCCTTTTATGAATATTGGTTAAATCAACATAACGAAAATCATAAAATTACATATAAGGATATTTGTATCATTTTGATTATGAATTGTATGAAACTTGTCAAGTTAAAGAATAACCAAACCAACCTTCAGTGAAAGGACGATGATGGTATTAAATTGTTAAATTTATACATGTGATGTATTGGATGGAGTAACAATTCATAAAAGGATAATATTCATATTTTATTATATTACTAATGACTTTATATGATATAGTCATATGTATTAAATGAAATGAAGATTTAAAATTTTGAAAAATTTAATTTGTTTAAATCTAAGTAAAAGTTAAACATTGAGAACGCTAAGGCACTTCGATGAGATCATTATGGTGAGTTTTAAATTTTCAGTTATCTATACGGAATGAGATTCTCTGGTGAATACCTTCATAACAAAAATTTGATAAGACTATGAATTTATGTGTGGAGGAAAATACAATATGAGATATTATGTAATGTAATATTATTTCTTCTATAGTTATGTTTAGTACAATGACTTACTGTAATAGTCTGTTTTCTATACTAAGGGTTAGAACCTTAGACTATTACATATGAGTAATATCATTGAGAATTTAAGAAATGCATTTCATTCACATGTATATCATTAGCATACATATATGAATTATGATTACACATTGCAAGGATAGTATATGTACTTAATTGACATATTCCGGGGTATATGATTATTGATTTAGGATTAAATAGTAAGTAGAAATATTATCTTTACGGCATGTTTCAATAGAAATATTATGATGATTGAATTAGGATAGATTGTATATGATGTTGATGATGAAGTATGGGAATATGTTGGATGAATTTGGATATTTTTATTCATTGTTCTTGATGTATAAAAACGTGGGTTATGGTTTGTTATATAGATGAATTAGATTGGGTTATGAAGTAAAGTAAAGGTGAATTTTTGTCAAAGAAAGCTGTTAGTGTAGTGTTCTTGAAATGGAAAAGAACTAAGACTACATGTATGAAAATGAATAATAGTTTCTGTTTTGTTTTGATGCATGAAAGAAAATAGCTAATAATTTATTAATTGAATAATTTGAGTTAGATTAGGAGATGAAGTGGATAAGGAATTGGAGTATAATTAAGGTAAAATTGAAGTATAATTAATGGAATATTAAGAGGATGTTTTGACTTTCGTATAAAGATGTTAAAATCTGGAAAAGAATTAATGGAAATGGATGGTGAACTTTCGGTTCACTCATCCCATGATCATGGGAAGGCCTGTATAATTGTGGGCAATGCCTTGAAGTGAAGAAAATTTTTTTGTGTGATATTGAATTAACTAAAGATAAGTTAATTTATTTTAATACTTTTGGACTTGATTGAGGCTTAAAATGAACATGGTTTGATGCTTGATTAATTGGTAAAAGGTTTGATAAGATTAGGTTGTTAATTAATGTTATAATTTAAGGAAAGGATTATCGATGTCAATGTCTAAACTTTAGAATTTATGAGTTTTAAAGGAATGAAGGTCTTCTTATGAATACAAATGTGATCCAAAGGATATGAATAACGCATAGGAATGTATGAATGAGAATTGAGATATTGTGTGATTACATAATGTTATAAAAGAATTGGTGAATGTATGATTGATAAATTTGGGCTAATTAAGTATACATAAGGTATAAATCTCATTACAATCTAGTTATATGAAAGTTATGATGGGTGAATGGTTAAGATATGTGATTTAAGTATAAATAACTAAGAAAATCAATTGAGCATGCATTGAATATGAGACGTATACTTAGGCGTGATTTAATACTTATATGATTGATCAACTTAGTAATTTGTAAAATATGTGTGTATTGCATGACTAAAGAAGCACAAGTCGAATGTCAACATCTAGACATTACCAAGTCAACAAGTCAATAGCTTATCTGAAGCGTACTGTGAGTTAACCTTGATGTTTTCTCGCTAAGACTAATTTGTTCTGTCTAAATTTCAATTATTGAGCTGTTATTGATATGATCGTGATAATTCCGAACATTGATAGTATGAGGAGTTTGATATTCAAGATTGTATTAGGAGTGCCTTCTAATTGTATGTGAATATGGAAAAATATATGCACTTAACTAAATGTTGAATGTCGGACTCAGATTTGATGAATATGATGAACGACTGTGCACATTGACTGAAAGTGATTGATAGTATACTATATGAGTTGATGCATTCCATCACATTGCTATGCATGATTAGATAAAGGAGTTGTAACCAGAGTAACCAGTTTGAAAAAGAGCTTAATGCTCATAAAAGTGCATAAAGAGCCACAGGCTCAGTTATTTATGAGCCCAGTATCTAAAATAGGTATGGGATAGCAAATGAAATGAGCCCAGTATCCACAATGGTTACGGGACAATAAATAAATGCTCGGTTACAACAAAGTAAAAATGAATGGAGTTACATGTGCATTTGCATTTATATATATTTTTAAACGTATCATGTGAAAGATTGCAAAGTATTTCTATATTGTTTTCATATAGAGATATGCAATGTTTGTATACATGTCGATGATATGAATGATTGAGATAAGTGATCAGATTATTCTGAAAGAATATATGAAATGTCTGAAGTTCATGATGTAATGTTGAGATATAAGGTATATATTGAATTTGGTTTATACTTGTGATATTTGTGTTCTGACATGAGTGAGCACATCGATGATGGTTCACTCACTGAGTTTGCAAACTCGTCAAAATTGCAACGTTGATTTTTAGTTATGTGGGAGACCTAGCTTCTAGGGCAAACTAGAAGCCTATTCATCTTCGAAGGATGTTGTTAAGATCAGTAATGCCACATCTGACTCAAAAGCAAATTCTATGCTTAGGGTACAGTCAATTTCAGAAACAAGAATGGCTCAAAGGTCCGGTTAGTTCATAACTGCAAAGTTTAGATAGAATACTTTTTTTTAGCTTCTCTTTTCATGTTGAACTTTTTGTATAAAAATTTAAACTCCTAAATGTTATGTTATGTATTAACATGGATTATGAAATGTAATGACAATGTGAATAATTTTCATTTTGGGAATGAAATGGAGAAAGTTGATTTTATGTCTACTCATATTCTATATGATGCCATAATAAGTTAATGTAATTACTCTAACATGCCATTTTCATAGGGCAAGTTCTTGAATGTCCTCTAGATGTTCGGGCATTTTCTTTATGGTAGTGTTACGTTACATTTTTAGCATCAGAGCATGGTTTGGCATTCATAGGGAAATATAAGAACATATAGATATGATATATAGTGAGAGACTTGTATAGTGATCACACTTATTATTTGTTATAGGTCATCTGCTATTGGAGATCGAGTCACAAAATCAGCTGACCTTGAGTCTTTAGGAGCCAATAGAGAGTCTCCAGTACCTCATTTTGAGCAAATATCTCTGAGAATTCCTGAAAGGAGAGAGAGGAGGTATGATAAACTTAGGAAGCAGAGGGTTGTAGACTTCTATGGAAGTATAGACCCTATAGAGGTAGAATGTTGGTTGGAAAGAATGGAGCAGGTGTTTAATCAGATGGACTGCAAGTCTGATGAGAAGATTGATTATGCTGTCTCACTACTCAAGGTTCGGCTTAGTAGTAGTGGAAGACTATTCTTGGCAGTTCCGCCCGACCTTGTAGATTGTCATGGGAACATTTTCTAAACGTTTTTAAGGAGAAGTTTATGCCAAAGATCTATTTGGATAGGAAGATGAAGGAATTTCTAGATCTGAATAGGGCAATCTCATTATAGCTGAGTATGAGGTGTGATTTAATGAATTAATGGGATATGCTACTGCTTTGATTTTGATAGAGGAGGATAAATGTAAGCAGTTTGAGGATGGACTAAATATGGAAACTAAAATGAGGTTGGCTATCACTAATTTTAGTAGTTTTATTGAGTTGAGATCTACCTCAACCCAAATTGAACAGCTATTAAAAGATGGACAAGGAGAGTACAGGCAGGAGTTCAGAATGAAGAGACATGGTAAGTCTCAAGTTGATTATGGTAGGAGATTCAGTAAATGCCATAATAGATCATTATCATAGACTAGATCGAGACAGTCAGCATTTAAACTAAAAGGCAATTTTGTTTATGATGGTAGTAGTAGAGGTCCAGTTAGAAGGGCAACCACAACAGATGCCTAGTTGTGAGCAACATGGAAAGAAACATGGCAGAGAGTGTTTGAAGATATTGGGAGCTTGTTTTCGTTGTGCCTCTTTTGAGCATCATATTGGAGACTGTCCCTTGACTTTGGGACCACAGTTTAGAGTGAGAGGGGTTTAGTGACTAACATGACTGTCCAACAAAATAGAGCTAGTGGATTAAGACAGAGCGACAGAGGTAGAGGTAGAACAAGTTCAGTAGGTCCTAGTGTCAGGACTGAGGTGCGAAGTAACCAACTGCAGTCCTAGGCAAGGATCTATGCTATCACCAGATAGGAGGCACAGAACTCCCCAGATGTTATTGCGGGTATGTTACATGTCTTTAATTTTGAGGCATTTGCATTGTCAGATCCAAAATCTACATATTCATTTATCACACCATATTTGGCATCTGAACTGTATTGTGAGGGAAAGATGTTGAAATGTCACTTAGACGTGAGTACAATGGTAGGTAGTACTACAATGATTGGAGAAGTGTGTAAAGAGTGTATTATTCATGTTGATCAGGCAGAATTGAAAGCTGATCTGATAGTATTGCAGTTGAAAGAAATAGACCTTATTTTGGGTGTGGACTAGTTTACTGTACATAGGGTTATGATGAGCTGCAACACTAAGGAGGTGATTATTGAATTCGAGGTGTTAGTTAAGCAGTACTAGCTATATTAATTTCATCATTGAGTGCTTTAATATTAATTCAAGGTGGATGTGAGGCTTATCTGGCCTATGTGACGGATACCCGAAATGAACAAACAATTCAGAATATTCCTGTTGTTAGGGATTTTTTGGATGTGTTCCCTACTGAATTATCGGGTTTACCCCTAGATAGGGAAACAAAGTTCACTATTGACCTTATTCTAGGTACTACTCCTATATCTATTTCTCCGTATAGGATAGCACTTATGGAACTTATTGAACTTAAGAACTAGTTATAGGAATTGTTGGATAAGGTTTTATCAGATCTAGTGTGTCACCTTGGAGAGCTCTAGTTTTGTTTGTGAAGTAAAAGATGGACTTTGAGATTTTGTATTGATTATAGGCAGTTGAATTGGGTGACAATGAAGAACAAGTATCCTTTACCGAGGATAGATGATTTACTTGATCATTTACAGGGAGCTTAAGTGTTTACTAAATTGGATTTGAGATTAGGGTACTATCTTTTGAAGATAGTAGAAGCTGATGTACCAAAGAGTGCATTAATAACTAGATATGGGCACTTTGAGTTTTTGGTGATGGATTTTATATTGACAAATTCTCTGGTAGCTTTTATGGCATTGATGAATAAAGTGTTCCAACCTTATTTGGCTCATTTTGTGATTGTATTCATAGATGATATTCTTGTATACTCGAAGAGTAAAGAGGAACATTATGAGCATTTGAGCTTAGTCTTACAGATAATAAGAGAGAAATAATTGTATGCTAAGGTCAGTAAGTGTAAATTTTGGCTTGATCAAGTGGTGTTCTTAGGTCATATAACATATGGACAGGGCATATAAGTAGACCCAAAGAAAATTGAGGCAGTGAGAAGTGAGAAGCCTTGAGAAATGTGTCTGAGATTTGGAGTTTTCCTAAATTAATAGGTTACTACATGAGGTTTGTTGATGGGATTCTTTGATCTCAGCCCCTTTGACAAATCTTCTGAGGAGAAATGTACCTTTCAGATGGAGTGATGAATGCCAAAGGAGCTTTAAACAATTAAAACACCGATGAACTACAACACCGGTGTTAGCTATTCTATCTGGATCTGGAGGATATATAGTAAATGGTGATACTTCACATCAGGGGCTAGGATGTGTTTTGATGTAGTATGGCAAAGTGATTGCATATGCATCGAGACTGTTAAGGTCTCATGAGTTCAACTATCCGGTTCATGATTTAGAGCTTACTGTAGTGGTGTTTACTTTGAAGATTTGGAGCATTATCTATATCGTGAACCATTTTAGATATTTACTGATCATAGAAGTTTGAAATATTTGTTAAGTCAAAACGAACTAAAAATGAGACAAAGGCAATGGGTTGAATTGCTTAAGGATTATGATTGTAGGATTGAATAGACAAAGGGGACGGGTTGAATTATTTAAGGATTATGATTGTAGGATTGAATACCATCCTAATAAAGCTAATGTCAGAACTGATGCATTAAGCAAGAAAACCAATAGTAGTATAGCCCAAATTCAGACATCGAGGTTACCAAAACTAGTTCAACTGAGAGCATTAAATGTTGAGCTGAATTTAGGGCAGAATGAAACATTGTTGGCTACGTTAAAGTTTAGACCAGTATTGCATCAAAGGATTGGGAAAGCTCAAATCAAAGACCCAAAAATGGTGAAGATTATTGAGAAGTTGAAACAGAACTCGAATTCTAAGTTTAAGTTGAGAAATGATACATTGTTTTTGAAGTAGAGATTATGTGTAACTGATGTGGATGATTTGAGGAAAGAAATTTTACAGGAAGCTCATATAGCAACCTATGCTATGCATCCTGGTACTACCAAGATGTACAGTACTATAAAACAACATTTTTGATAGCCAGGGATGAAGAAGCTAGCGGTAGAGTATGTTGCTAAATATTTGACATGCAAATAGCTTAAGGCAAAGCATCAAGCTCCAGTTGGAAAGTTACAGTCATTACCTATTCTAGACTAAAAATGGGAGAGGATCATTGTGGATTTCATTATGAGTTTGTCGAGGACTCCGAGGAAACATAATGCCATATAGGTCATTGTTGACCCCATTTCTTACCTGTGAGATAGAATAATACACTGGACCAATTAGCCTAGAAGGATGAGAATAAGGTATACGATTACATGGAGTTCCAGTGTCCATTATATCGAACCAAGACCCCAAAATTTTAGGGTAGTTTACAAACAAGTTTGGCCACAAGAATAAACTTTAGTATAACCTTTCATCCTTAGACAGACGGACAGAATGAGAGGACTATTAAGAATGTTGAGAATATGCTCAGAGCTTGTGTTTTGGAGTTCTAAGGAGCATGGGATCAATATGTAGCTCTTATTGAATTTGCATACAACAATCATTATCATAATCGTATTGGTATGGCTCCGTACGAGGCATTAAATTGCAGAAAGTGTCGTTTGCCTTTGTATTAGGATGAAAAGGGTCTAAGGGTTGATAAAGGCCTAGAGTTGATTCAAGATACTATTGATAAGGTTAAATTGATTTACAGTAGAATTAAGGCAGCTTAAGATAGGAAGAAAAGTTATGCAAATCAACACCAAAGAGATATGGAGTACCAAGTGGGAGATAAGATGTTTATGAGAGTATCACCTTCACAGGGAGTGCTAAGGTTTGATAAAAAGGGTAACTTAAACCCTAGATACATTGGTCCATATGAGATTACTGAGAGAGTTGGACCATTGACTTATAAGTTAACATTACTAGTGAAAATGACTCAGATCCATGATGTGTTTCATGTTAGTATACTCAAGAGATATTGATTAGATCTGACACATATGTTACTAGCACAGGAAGTTGAAATTGCAAGTAATTTAAGTTATGTTGAAGAACTAGTTAAAATAGTGAGTTATCATATTAAACAATTGAGAAACTGAATGATTCCATTGGTTAAAGTCCTTTGGAGGAATCGTTCGAGAGAAGAAGCTACATGGGAAACTAAGGAAAATATGAGGAAACAATACTCCCATCTCTTTGATTAATCAGGTAAGAATTTTAAGAACAAAATTTATTAAAAGGGAGAATTGTAATAGCCCATTTTCTATACTAAAGATTAGAATCTTAGACTATTACATATGAGTAATATCATTAAGAATTTAGGAAATGCATTTCATTCACATTCATATAATTAGCTTACACACATGAATTATGATTTTGTACACACTGCAAGGATAATATATGCACTTAATTGACATATTTCGAGGTATGAAAAGTTTAAAATGATCATAATGTGAATTGTGTAGTGTTAAGTCTTGAATTTTGGTTTGATGGATTATAATTAATAATTTGGAATTTATTTGTTACAATTGGGAGATTGATGAATTTATATGTATATTTGGACTAGGAAAAAAGATAAATGGCAAGACAAATTGACACGTGAAAAATTAGGATGACTAAATCTATGAAATAAGTGACAAATGGCATAGATAAATGAGTGACATTTGGCTTAGGTAATTAATTGACAAATGGTAGCATGAGTGAGTAACAAATGGACTAGTAATTAGGTGACATTTGGCAGCTTATGGAGGAGATAAGTGGCTTACATGACTAATGACATATGTCAAGGTAGCATGTCGACACCTTGTACCTAGTTGAATTAGGAAAATATAGCAAAAGTTTATGCTGGGACATTCACCATCTTCTTCTCCTTGTCTCCACCAAAATTTGCTTCTAACCCATAGCTCTGTATTTTGGTTCAAGTCTTGCTAAATTGCCACACCAAATCCATACTTTTACCCTTCACAAGATAGCTAAAGAACTAGATGCTTGTTGATCTTTGTACCTGCTAAAAACCACCTTATTTTCACCTTCTGTTTGTGATAATCTGGCAAGCTTGGAGGGATAGATTAACTTGAGGTATTGAGGTGGAATTTGAGCCTAAATTGTAAGTAGAAATATGATCTTTATGGCTCACAATTGTGCATTAGTCTATATTTTTCTAAGTAATTCATGTGTTTCTTACATAAGAATTGATTATTTTTATATTTTAGGATTCATTTTGTATATTTTTGTTTAGTTTGATTTTCATTGTTGTTCTTTTATGTTTGATACTAATTTAGGGTAAGACTTGATTATCTTTATATAGGAATGAAGATTGAGCAACTTGGAGATTGAACTAGAGAGTAAAGAGGAGAAGAGGAGACACTCTAATTAAACTTCCCATGATCGTGGGAATCATGCCAATTCCCACGATCATGGGAAGTTTAATTTGAGACATTATGCGAGGTTCAATTAAACTTTAGGTTTTTCGGACTCTAAAATATATAAACCCTCCATAGATGAAGGGAGGATGAAACCCTCTGTAGAAAAGAGCCTCCTTGAGTGAAGAATACAAGTTTTGAGTCTTGAGGAAGGTAAAGATTCAAGGATTATCAACAAAAATTGGGAAAATAACACATCAACATCAAAAATTCCAGATTTTGGAAAAGCAGAGAAAGATTTTTCTTTATTCAATTTTTTGCGTTTTTCTCTCTTCTAATCTTGTAAGATGGAATATTTGAGTATTGATGATGTTATGGAGACCATGAGTAGCTGATTTGTTTTGCAGGGATTACTTTTGGACTATTTTGTAAAACTCCTATTTTATTAAATTAAATGAAAGTTGTCTTTGATGATTGTTGATTATATTTATATCTTATAATAAATCGAGAGAGTGAGTAAGGTTATTTATGCAAGATTATACAATGAGAGTTGCCAACTTATAAACTTACAATAATCACATTAATTGGTTAGTTAGAAGAGAGATCTCAGTTAATTCAATTGATCACCCATAGGATAGCTTAACAACTAGTTAAATCCGTGGAGTGATTGGGTAGGTTGAGAGATCATTCAATTGACTTCATTTAATTTGAATAGGGATAATTGATTACACCTTGAGAGAGGGTAGTTAATACAATTGAACATCTTAGGAGAGACACAATTTGATTAATAAAATAGGAGGGAGACAAAATAGGGAGAAAGTGATTTTTAGTCATTAAAACCTTGAATTCCAGCTTTCTACATTTTGATATTGTCTATTATTCATTGTTAGTTTTTGATTTCAGTTTAGTTTTTTAGATTATTTCTATTAAACAATTTTGTTTCTTAAACAAAGTTTGTTCTGAATTAAGTGCTATCTGGGCATCAATCCCTGTAGGATCGATATCTACTTTCTAACTATAAGTCACGAACCATATACTTGTAATTTTTGAGTGTAAAATGAGTAGATTGTTTTGCAAAATTACACTCAACAAGTTTTTGACGCCGTTGCTAGGGTTTGATTGTTTAACATCTTGTTTAGTTTAGATTACTTTGATTTAAGAGTTTTTGATACTTTTCCTTATGTATTTGCAGGTGCATGAACACAGGGAGTACGTGAAGAGCGATAGAAGTTAGTAAAGATAAGTTTCCTTATATTAAGAGACATGAAAGACAATTAAGAAGAGCGAAACGTCTAAATTTCACACAGAGAGATATGGATAAAGAGAGAAAGGAGGAGCTGAGAAGACACTGATGGACTTTATGAGGCCAAGATTCAGTCCTCAAGGAGTACTAAGATTGGTGGTTCAAGCAAACAATTTTGAGATAAAACTGGCACTCCTTAATATTTTACAAAATAGGGTACAATTTTATGGGCTATCCAATAAGGATCTAAAAGCCCACATAGCTAATTTTTTGGAGATCTGCGATACTTTCCGATTCAATAGAATGTCTGACGATGCAATTAAGCTAAGGTCATTTTCTTTCATGTTGAAAGATCAAGCAAAGGCGTGATACAATTAGTTTAATTTCGGGTAAATTACTACTTTGGAACAATTTGCCCAAGCATTCCTTATGAAGTACTTTCTGCTTACCAAGACGACGAGGATCGTCAAGGAGATCACGAATTTTCAGCAGAACGATGGGAAATCTCTCTATGAAGCTTAAGAGAGATTTAAAGAACTATAGAGAAGCTGTCCACACCACAGCCTGCCAAGGGAGTTCCTGCTGCAAACGTTTTATAATGGCGTGAATCTAAGCATGAGAGGAACAATTGATGTGGCTACTGGAGGTTTATTGATGAGAAAGACTATGGAAGCAGCTCATAATCTTTTGGAGGAGTTGGCGAGCAATAGTTGCATGTGGTCTAGCAAGAGGAGTAGACAGGGGCAGAAAGAACAAAAAAGTATGATACCTATTGACTCGGTTACTACTTTGTAGGGGCAGATTACAGCCCCTACAAAGTAGTTGAACAATATGCAAGGAGCATCTACCTCTATAGCTAAAGCGATGCAAAAGCAATGTGAGCTATGCAAGCAAAATAACCATGGCTCAGCTAAGTGTTTTCTATTAGGAGCCGGTGGTAGACACAGAAAGGTAACAAATCGTACTCAAATACCTATAATTCGGGGTAGAGAAACCACCCGAATATTTCTTGGAGTAATAACAATGCAGGATGCCAAGTGAGATCGCAAGGACCTCCGGGTTTTTAATAAGATCAAATTGGAGCTATAGATAGCAAAATGGACAGGATGATGGAGGTTTTGGGTTCCAAACTGACAGCTCAAGAGGAGAATAAAAAAAGGATATTCGCCAGCCAAAAAGAGAGTCAAAAGAAGATGGAAGCAAAATTTAACGAGATTGTGAAGAACCATGCATCATCTATCCACAATTAGGAGGTTCAAGTAAGTCAACTCGCTAATACCTTATTTTCTAAAATTGAAGGTAGTCTACCGAGCAACACTGAAATCAACCTGAAGGAAAAGATCATGGCTAATCATGTAGACTCAGAAAAGGGAAAGTGAACATAAGAAGGAAGACGGGGACAATAGAGAAGGACAAATAGTTTTGGAAGTCCTTCCAAATGAGTTAGCAAGTTAATCGATTAAGGAGCCTCAACCTGGGATTCCATATCCCATCTTTACTCAGAGTAAGTAAAGCTCAAATAGGGAAATGAAGAACTGTAAGGAGTTTAAGTCAAGCAAGATCAAAGATATAACAAATCAACTCCAAACAAAGCTCACGTTAAAGGACCCAGTCAAGAAAGAGGTGAAGGGGCATATGTCAGAAGGAAGTCCAAATGTAGCACAAAAGAAAGAAGACCCAGGGGACTTTTTCATTCCGTGCAGTATAAATGGAGTTAACATAGCTAGGGCATTTATAGATTTGGGGGCCAGTATCAACATGATGCCCTACACTTTTAGTCAAAAGTTGGGATTAGAAGAGCCACAGCCCACGAAGATATCGATGAAAATAGTAGATAGAATAGTGCACCAACTGAAGGGAATCATCAAGAACGTGCAAATACAAATTAATAGATTCATCTTTCCCAAGAATTTCTATATACTGGATGTTGGTGCACTAACACTAAGAATAGGAAAGGAGCAAATCACATTCAAGGTTTCAAAGAAAGACTATCGTTCTCCTTTACCCCCAACGGATATCAAGGAACTTGAACCCTAAGGAGGATGGGAAGATATTGAGGACCCTCAGAACGTATTCAAGAAGAAACGATTGTGTAGGAGAAGGCGAAGGAAGGAAGGAAACCATACTAGTATAGCTCAAATGTAGAGTTTGAGATTAGTTTCTGCATTACCATTGCACTATTTATTTGAGCCACCATTAGCAAAAAGGAGAGTCGAGCTACCGACGTTAACAGAAGCACTGTATAGGAGGCAACCTATGAAATATTTATTTTCTTTTGATTATCTTTGTCTACTTGTTTTTTTGGTTTATTCCGTTATGATTGTGTTTAAACTGAGTTTGATTGATGTTAATTTAGATTTTGTTTAAATTTTAACTTATTTTTCTCTTTGAAATTCTTGTTGATAATATTGTTTTGATGTGTTTGTAGGTTATGGGATCATGAAGTATGCGTGCTAGGCTAGGAAAAAAGTTCAGAAGTGAAAGAATTATCCAATCCCACAATCGTGAGAATTAGTATGATTCGCACTACTGTGGGAATCCTCTCGAGAAAGTTTCTAGAGAGAAAACCCATGATTATGGGAATTAGAGTGATTCGCATGACCATAGGAAATCTCTCCAAAATGTTTCTAGAGAGAAATCCCACGATCGTGGGAATGATGGGTATTCCCACGATCGTGGGAATCCCATCTGAGGGAAATATTAATTTTGCCTCACCTCTCTTCTTTCATTCATTCTTCCAAACTTTCACACCTTCTCTCTTCAACCTACAAAAACTCTCCTCCCACTCTCTAAATTCCTTTATTTTCCTTTAGATTCTTGTTATTTTCTTTATGTCTTTTCATTAATCTTACAATCCTTTACTCTTCTCATATATTAATCATTCAAAAATACAAGGATTTGGGTAAGATGTTTTCTCTCTCTCTCTAAAAAATGATTTTACCTCTTTCTCTTATTTTTGCAGGTTTTCATTTTCTAATGGCACCAAAGAAGATGGTAGCTCATAAATAGATCGACGAATTGCGCCGTCAAGTCTTTGGTAGTGGCAACTTTTTGTGCTCTATTCCCCATTTATTCGGAGGAAGAAAGTATGCATTTCTGAGACCTTAGAGATAGGGAATTGATCACTCCTCATTATTTTGATTTTGAATTGTTAGAAACCATAGGATTGAGGTGACAAATTAAGTGACTAGCTGCGAATATAGGTTGGAATAGGTTCATTCATTGTTATGTGCATATTTACCCTATGATGACTATAGAGTTTTTCACCATAGTTTGCTATAACGATAAAATAGATGTTTTCTGGTTTAGGTTAGTTGACAATGTTTATAAATTGGATTATAATGTCATTCGTGTACTATTTGATTTGACAAACACTAAAGTTTTAGATGATCACGATGACTTTTATCTGGATGATTATTGGAAAACTCTAACAAGTGAAGAAAATTTTTACCTTAAGAATGCACCGAACACCTTAATTTGTAGTGCTGAGCATTTACTTTTGTATAAATTTATGTACTTAATAGTGTTTAATAAAACTGAAAGTAATAAATGGTTGGCCAAAGAACTTTTCTTTCTGTGGAGCATGGATCAAAAAATAAAAATCAATACAACTTTTAGGATTTTTTGATCAATAGTGAGTGTTGTGAATAAAAAGAGCTCTTATTTTGGAATGTCTCATATTGTAACTACTTTGACCTTGTTTTATAACCTCGATGTGGAAAATGTGCGTACAACTCCATACGATATATTTGACATATCTTATTTGAGGCGCCCCAAGATTTTGGAGTTCTACTCTAGGGAACTCCGAAATCCTTATATATGTATTGCAGTGAAAAACAGGAGGGGCACATATACAGCCTCTTCCTAACCTTCCACATCCCAAGCAATCCCAGAACTAGAAGAAGAGGTACCAATAGAGGTCGACCGATTTCAACAAATCCTTGACTAGATGACCTCCAAGCAGCAAATGACATCACAACTCAATGAGCTCAACACCTAAATGTGGCAAGTCCACAAGGAGTAGTGCTACTTGAAGCAAAAATTCCTCAAATTCTTCCAGCAGAATAAATTTGAAGTTCCTTTGCCAACACCATCACCACTGCAATCCCCATAAGCTTTTCTTACCCTATACTTTTCATTTGTGCTTATGTTTTTTGTTTGGTTTGATGTCATTTTTTGTTTGGTTTGATGTCATTTTTTTTTGGTTTGATGTCATTTTCTTTATTTTTTGGTTTTCTTGTCACATTGAGGATAATGTGTTCTTTAAGTGTGGGGAGGTAACACATGCATTGTAAATTACATTGTGTTAATCACTGTTTGCATTATGTTAAATAGAATGCATATTTAGGCATATCATATTGTTTGTGTTAAGCAATGGAATTGCACTTAAATCATTTGGATTAGTATTGCCATGAGATTTTTCATGCTAGTTAGAATTAGATTGAATGCATGATTTAACTTGGATTAGGTTCCTTGAGTAGAAAGTGAACCATGTTTAATGATGAAAAGTAGTTGGTTACATAAGCTTACTCACAATTTGAAATTTGAGCAATGAGGTAGTGTGGAGATGAATAATGAATTTTCATTTAAGCCAATGTAAGGATTGATCTATATGACTCCATCTATAGTCATTCCATTTCTTTGTGGTTTGATATTTCCTTAGGTTATTACCTTCAGAACTTGTTTTGAACCAATTTGAGTCTACTGGATGCATGCTTAATAAAAATGATTAAGACCTTTTTTGTGTTAACCCTTGGCTTAAATGAGCCACCTGTGATTATCCCTTGCTACCCCTGTTAAGCCTTAACCTTTTGTTTCTTGAAAATTCCCAAAAATTTTAAAATCCAAAACCCCATTAACCTACCCGTTCGCAAGCTTAGTAGAGTATGGAGTAATACATTAGTTGGGATTGTTATGAAATTTTTTACCAAGATGAGTTGAGCATACTTTTGCCTTTGAATCAAATGGTATGTGATTGCTATCTTATTAATAGTTCTTCCATATATTAAGAAAAAAAAAGAAAGAAAAAAATAATGAAAAGAAAAAGAAAATAAAAAGGGAAGAACACTTGAGTAGCACAAATAAGTGTAGAGTTTTAACATAGTTACACTTTTGTATCTCAGAATTTTGTTTTGTTATCCCTTTTCACCTGCTTTTCACTTTACGAATGCTTATGTTAAACCTTCTACCTACTTTACCCACCTTAACCCTTACCACATTACAACCCTAAACAAGCCCTTTCGATCTATTTATGTATGCAATCATTGTAGAGGATAATTGGTGTATTAGCAAGCCTATAGTAGTGTAGTTTCTGATAGAAAGTTTGAGCGAAACACCAACTATCAAACACTTGAGAGAAATGAGTGAAAACCGTGAGGAAGATTCATTTTGCATCTATACTTATCTTTGAGTGATGGTGCCATTTATTGAATTTGCTTATGTACACCAATGAAAAGTGGTCATGATATGTGTATTAACTTGATATTTGAGTTGGCTAAATTTTAAGGGATTGTATGCTTTGATCTTTATGAAAATGAAGTGATAGAATTGATTGGTTGTATTTATTTTGCTTGAGGATAAGCAAAGATTTAAATATGGGGAAGATGATACTTATGCATTAGTCTATATTTTTCTAAGTAATTGGAATGTGTTTCTTGCATAATAGTTGATTATTGTTGTATTTTAGGATTCATTTTGTATGTTTTCGTTTAGTTTGATTTTCATTGTTTTTATTTTATGTTTGATACCAATTTAGGTTAAGAATTGATTATCTTTATATAGGAATAAAGATTGAGCAACTTAGAGATTGAGTTAGAGACCAAAGAGGAGAAGAGAAGAGGAGACATTCTGTTGCAAAATCCCACGATCGTGGGAATCATGCCAATACTCGCGATAGTGGGAAGTTTAATTTGAGACATTATGCGGGGTTTTAATTAAACTTTAGGTTTTTTGGACTGTAAAAGATATAAAACCTCCATAAATGAAGGGAGGACGAAATCTTCTGTAGAAAAGAGCCTCTTTGAATGAAGAATACAAGTTTTGAGTCTTGAGGAAGGTGAAGATTCAAGGATTATCAACAACAATTAGGAAAATAGCACATCAACATCAATAATTCCAGATTTTGGCAAAGAAGAGAAGGAGTTTTTTATTCAATTCTCTGTGTTTTTATCTCTGCTAATCTTTGTAAGATGGGATATTTGAGTATTGATGATGTTATGGAGACCATGAGTGTTTGATTTATTTTTTAGGGATTTTTTTGAACTATTTTGTAAAACTCCTATTTTATTGAATTGAATGAAAGTTGTCTTTGATGATTGTTGATTATATTTATATCTTGCAATAAATTAAAAGAGTAAGGTTATTTGTGTAGGATTGTACAACGAGAGTTGGCAACCTATAGACTTACAATCATCACATTAATTGGTTAGTTAGAAGTGGGATCGCGGCTAATTCAATTGATCACCCATATGATAGCTTAACAACTAGTTAAATCAGTAGAGTGGTTGGGTAGGTTGAGAGCTCATTCAATTGACTTCATTTAATTTGATTAGGGACAATTAATTACACCTTAAGAGAGGGTAATTAATAAAATTGAACATCTTAGGTGCACAATTTGATTAATAAAATATGAGGGAGACAAAATAGGGAGAAAGTAATCTCTAGTCATTAAAACCTTGAATTCCAATGATTTGCATTTTGGTATTGTCTATTGTTCATTGTTAGTTTTTCTATTTCAATTTAATTTTTCAAAATATTTCCATTAAATAATTTCGTTTCTTAAACAAAGTTTGATTTGAATTAAGTGGTGTTTGGGCATTAATCCTTGTGAGATCGATATCTGCTTTCTAACTATAAGTCATGACCTGTATACTTGCAGTTTTTAAGCATAAAATAAGTATATTGTTTTGCAAAATTACACTCAACAATGGCATGTTTTAACGATTGAATTAAGAGAGATTGTATATGATGTTGATGTTGAAGTGTGTTGGAATATGTTGGATGAGCTTGGATACTTTTATGCTTCATTCTTGATGTATAAAAATGTGGGTTTTAGGTTGTTATATACATGAATTAGATTGAGTTATAAAGTAAAATAAAGGTGAATTACGTAAAAGAAAGTTGCTAGTGTAGTGTTCTTGAAATGAGAAAGAACTAGGGCTACATGTATGATAGTGAATGTTTTGTTTTGATGTATGAAAGACAATAGTTTATGAGTTGCTAATTGAATAATTTGAGTTGGAATCCGAGATGAAATAGACAATTAGAGTATAATTAAGGTATAATTGAGGTATAATTAATGGACTATTATGAGGATGTTTTGAATTTGGTATAAAGATGTTAAAATCTGGAAAAGAATTGAAGGAAATGGATGGTGAACTTTCGGTTCACTCATCCCACAATCGTGTACACGATTATAGGCAACGCCTTGAAGTGAAGAAAATTATGTTTTTTGTAATATCAAATTAACTAAAGATAAGTTACTTTGTTTTAATACATTTGGACTTGATTTAGGCATAAAATGAACCTAGTTTGATGCTTGATTAATTAGTTAAAGGTTTGATAAGTTTAAATTGTTAATTAATGTTATAACTTAAAGAGAGGATTGTTGATATCAATGAATCTAAACTTTAGAATTTATGAGTGTTAAAGGAATAAATGTGTTCTTATGAATACAAATGTGATCCAAAAGGATATGAATAATGCATTAGGAATGAATGAATGAGAATTAGGTTGTTATGTGATTACATAATGCTAGAAAAGGATTAGTGAATGTATGATTGATAAATTTAGACTAATTAAGTATACGTAAAGTATAAATATCATTACAAACTAGTTATATCCAAGTTATGATGGATGAATGGTTAAGATATGTGATTTAAGGATACATACCCAGGAAAGTCAATTAAGCATGCATTTAAAATGACACATATACATGTGCATAGTTGAATACTTATATGATTGATCAACTTAGTAATGTGTAAAATATGTGTGTATTGCATAACTAAAGAAGCACAAGTCGAACGTCAGCATCCAGACATTGCCGGGTCAACAAGGCAATAGCTTATTTAGAGCGTACTGTGAGTTAACCTAGATGTTTTCCCACTAGGACTAATTTGTTATGTCTAAATTTCAGTTATTGAACTGTTATTGATATGATTGTGCTTTCTAATTGTATGTGAATATAGAAAATATATATACTCAACTAAATGTTGAATGCCGGACTCATAATCGATGAATATGATGAATCATTGTGCACATTGACTGAAAGTGATTGATAGCATACTATGTGAGTTGATGTATTCGATCACATTGTTGTGCATGATCAAATAAAGGAGTTGTGACCGAAGTGACCAGTTTGAAGAAGAGCTTAAAGCTGAGAAAAGTGCACAAAAAGCCACAGGCTCAGTTATTAATGAGCCCTGTATCCACAATAAGTATGAGACAACAAATGAAATGAGCCCGGTATCCACAATGGATATGGAACAGTAAATAGGCGCTCGGTCACAACAAAGTAAAAATGAATGTGAGTCATATGTGCATTTGTATTTATATATACTTTTGCATGTACCATGTGAAAGATTGCTAAGTATTTCTGTATTGAGTTCATTTAGAGATATGCAATATTTGCATACATGTTGATGATATGAATGAGTAAGATAAGTGATCTGAATATTCCGAAATGAATATATGAAATGTCTGAACTTTATGATGTAGTGTTGAGATATGAGGTATATTGTGAATTTGGTTTATAATTGTGATATTTATGTTCTGACATGAGTGAGCACATCAATGATGGTTCACTCATTGAGTTCGCAAACTCATCAAAATTGCAATGTTAATTTTCAGGTACGAGGAAGACTTAGCTTCTAAGGCAAACTAGAAGTCTAGTACTCTCAATTTTGGAAACAAGAATGGCTCAAAGGCCTGGTCAGCTGATACCTGTGTAGTCTAGATATAATACTTTTGTTTAGCTTCTCCTTTCATTTTGAACTTTTTGTATAGAACTTTAAACTCCCAAATGTTATGAACATTGATTATTATATGTAATGACAATGTAAGGTTCATTTTGGGAATGAAATGGAAAGAGTTAATTTTATGTCTACTCATATTCTGTATGATGCCATAATAAGTTAATGTAATTGCTCTAACATGCCATTTTCATAGAATATGTTCTTGAATGTCCTCTGGATGTTCGAGTATATGCGTTATGTTAGTGGTGAGTTAAACTTACCTTAAATAGTTTCAATTGAAACAATTAGTAAAATTTCATATTAGATATGAAATGATAAATCTTTAAGAGAGTCAAATTTAATGATTCAAGGATATGATACTTGGTTGAAGCATACATTATCCGTTAAGTTTAGAGCTAAATTGTATAATAAAAGGTTAGGAGATATCCAAATGGTTGGATATAATATTACAGACCTATTGAACAAAATTGTTTGTTTCAATGTATACTTATAGGAGAATGGTTCTCAAGATAAGTATTAAGAGTAAGATGAGATTTGAAAAGTGTAACACCCCCTATATAGAACCTACAACCATCCACATACATAATAACCAAATTCATGTACAAGCATTCAAGGTATACAATTCTATTTAATGCTATACATATACACATTACAAAACTCCCCATTGCTTAACATTATCATTTAATAGTAGTAATACATCTTTACATTTACATGGTAATCCAAAAGAAAACATACAATTTCCTTTCTTCATTACATGTACAATTTTCTATAACTAAAAACACATTCCAAAAGTAATTTTCTTCTATTTGTTGGCCTTGGTCCCTGAAGATGTTCCCTGTACCTCACTCCTATGACTTGGACTTACACGGATTAACCCCGTGCTAATCTTGAAAGCTTAGTAGAGAAAATATTTAGTTTTGATGACCACTCACAACAGTCATCCACCAAGCACATACATTCAAAAATATCACAACTCATATACCATATATTCACATTCATTAACCAAACATTGATATTCAATGCTCATGTAAACAATGATGGCATACTTAAGCAAACTACATAATATAAATGTGCTTCAACATATTATCCATATACCGAAAATGAACATATATAAGCCGATTATTGAGATTTAACACTCATTAATACAAATTATCAATATAACTGCACATCATTACAACCAATACAAATGCTCATCAATACCAATTATTCATGTTGTCATGTTATATTTCTTATTTATAACTATTAAGTTTCCTTTTTGTGTTAAGCCTACACATTTTCTGTGGTTGTAGATAACAAGTGTTGTGGATATCCAAAGATATCAAATTGTGGATACTTGAAGGTATTTAAGTGTGGATACCCAAACATATCAAACTATGGATACCCAAAGGTATCGAACTATGGACACAGGTGATGTCAAACTGTAGCAACTGTACTATAACCTTATAAGCATGCCTATCTATCCGCAACCAAGATAATAGAGCATACAATATAACATTTTCTTTAACCATTTGTAAATTTTGCAATTCATATATTAACAAATCATATGATATACATTTCAAGTCATAAAATTAGTATCTATTTTCATATATGAAAGTCATAACTTATCACCATTAGAAAGGTATCAAAATCACACTTGCATAATCATACTATGTATGTATGAATAATGAATATGCATGCAAATCCTTTTTGTACATGGAAATTTTCTTTGGAATGCATTATGATCAATCTTATATTCTAATGTTTAGTCTCTTAATGCACAAGTGGTAAGTCCTATTTCATTTATTTCTTGCTGTTTAAAATTTTTCATACACATTTATAAAGGTTCAAATAAGGTGCAGTAAAAATCGGAAACGAAAATAATGTCACGGGTTTGACAAACACTTTCTCTATTGATACCACTAATTGTTCCTTAATATTCACATTCAAAAGATCATAACTGGGATTCTAGGTCTTCTAGAAATTTCTCCATCTATGTCTCTCATTTCTATAGCACTAACAATCAAGTCATTTGGACTTCTAACTCATGAGATATAGACCAAATGTCACAAGCTACTCCAAAATAAAGGCAGCATCAGGTCACCATTTTCGATCTCAATTTCTAATATCATAAAGCCAGAACTATGTTAGAGTCCCTTCTGGAGATGTTTAGCTCAATGTCTTAGGTTTTATATACAACTAAAATCACACAATTTGGAGGTTGTAGGTTTAGTTATAACTCAAACATTGTGATTGACTCAAACAAACCCTAAACAGAATTCCACCACATGATACTCTCTTGTCATATTCAACCAATTCTATATAAGATAGCACCAAAATAGCACCAAAGTATCATCTTAGCAACCATTCCATATACAAATGAATCTTTTTACACATTTAAATGTACAAAATATAGAAATTAACTAAGTGAAGTCCCAAACCTTAAAATTGACAAAGTAGTTCTTCTAATTCTTTTACTTCCCTTCCTCTTTGATTTTGCTTGAATCACCAATTGAAAACCGATGGGAAGAAGAAGGTGAAATGGAGAGGAGAAAAATCTGAGGTTAAGCCATCAAAGTTTCTTCCATCTCCCCTCTCCATATGCCTTTTCATGAATTTTCTAGTCATAACACTTGTTTCAATCCGATTAGACCACATGTTACAATCTGATTAGACCATGTGTTACAATTTTATTGGACCATATGTTAAAATCATATTGGACCATGTGTTACAATTCTACTCGACACACAAGCTTTAACGTTATTGGTTCATGAGTTGACTTTAGGAAAATTGCATATTGGTCTTACTTCTTCCTTTAATTCCCACATTAGCATATAATCTTATCAATTTATTTCATTCCCTTATATCTTAAGTTTCTAATGGCAAAACTTTCAAGAAATTTTGTTAATTATATCAGGATTTATACCCCAAAATTATAGGCTGTTTGAAAACAAAGAAAGTAGTCAGAACTCAACTTCAAAATAGAATTCAAAACTCTTAGAGGCATAATCAAATTTCGGTTCCTCATGAAAGTTTTATACCTAGGTCTCTAGTTTAATATCCAATTGAAATTATCCAATTTGGAGGTCTACAGAATAAGATATGGCCAAATTATAGAAGTTTATTCATTGGAACATATCTATTCAGCGAGGTACACATCCCAATGTAACTAACTTTGGTCTTATCATGCAAAAGTAACACAAAAATACATGCAATTTAACCAAAAACATCCTATTTACTTATGGAATAGTTCTTTTATCAATTCCCCTCACATCACATTCATAAATCCAAGAAAAAATATCAAAATTTTCCACACATATTTCACATCTAAGTATGTATGTCCATGCCGAAGTGAACAAATTATCCATTTACCCTTGTCTTTTATATTAAGTACTGGTTCAGCCGGATTCTGACGAGGCTGTACGTTGCCGTTTGGATCCATGGAAACAATTATTGAACACGACAATTCTGGCTTAAGGATTCCTGCAAAACAAAGAAGGCACGTCGGGGGTTGTTTCCCGATAGGCCTCTCCGACGCTCA
>JANZXP010099696.1:0-20451 GCA_027576715.1 Erythroxylum flavicans
AGCATTTGTTTATTATAGACCACAATCTTGATGAGTGTTGAACTCATATGTGTTTCATTATAATTCTTGATATGATCAGAATTGATTTTTGCAGAGTATTAATCTAGTATCTGCATGTTGGAATTATTAATTGAAACATTTATCAGGGAACATTCACTCAAATAAAGAGTTTATAGTGATATCATCACTTCTAGATATTTTATGGAAATTGATGATTAAACTGGCGCCAGTAGTTTGATGGACTAGTTACCCATCACGTTTTATTACCAAGATGAGATCTTGTTTGTTAATCACCATATAGAGTAAAACGAGAGATCTAGAAGGAAAAACCAGGGCAAAACGATAATTTTACCCTTTATTGTGTGGATAGCTATAATCAGGTTCATAATGGGGTTTACAATTGGACATCTTATTTGAAACATAGTTTCTCATAATTTAAGTAATTTAAGAGTTCGACCTATTGTCTTTAGTGGAATGACATTTGGTTAATAAGACAGAATTAACTTTAATGAAATTAAATTAATTATGGGCTTATTGGAGCTTGAATTATTTAATTCCAATTAGATTCCCCACTTGGCTTCTGGGAAGGTTATCAAGGAAAGTAAGAAAAATGAACGGAGGTTATCAGAAAGAAAATGAGACAGTTCGGAGAGAAATGGATGAATTGGATTCGGGCCATTAAGACTAGAACAATTTAATTAAAAGTTAATTAAATTGGGTTTAAACCTATAATTAAATGTTGGGTTTACGTTAATTAATCGTTAATTATAAGCCCAAAGGAATATTTAATATTGTGCTAGATTTTGATTTATTTAATTAGATTAATTAAATTAAATTTAAAAAATTAATTAATAATGAACAAAACCGAATCCTACAAAGATATAGGATTTGGTGATGACTATTATTAAGAAATGTTTCGGTTATTAATTAAAGGATGAAGGTAGGACTCTTTTGCATTCTTGATTAAAGAATGAAAGAGTACGTTGTTATGCTTTTCATTCAATGGTAAAGTACCTTAAACATGAACACCATAAATCATGATAATGTCCATGTGTGGAAAGAACGTGCATGGTTTTTAAACCTCTCATATGAATATGTTTTGATGAAAGAAAACATCCAAGTGTTGGACATCATTTACGTTTAAGTGTTGGACACATGAATGTACATGCAGCCGTGCAAATTAAGGCTTTCTAGAAACTCTTCATTTGTCTCTTCATGCTCTCAAATAAAATTGTCCAATAGTTGGTGATTTCATTTTTTTTGTACATTTCATTTTTTTAGCTTTGATAAAAAAATGCAGATGTAAGAAGTGGTCTCTCCCAATTTTCTTTTGATTATTTTTTAAAATAATGGAAAAGAAGTGGTCTCTCCCAATTTTCTTTTGATTCTTTTTTAAAATAACCGAAGATAGCAAAAGGTTTGCTATCCTATTTTTTCTTCTCCTTTCCTACCAAAGGATCTTAATAACCAAGTTGTCCAAGGAGAACAAGTGGTAAATCGGATTGGTTAAGAACACAGCAGTGAGGAGTCAAAGTTGTAGCGCGAAGTCGGTAATATAATTTCTACCACCTTGTTCTTATGTTTATTATCCTCATACCGTATCATGTATGGCTATACATGTTGATTGGTTATATTGTTTCTGCTGCAATTTTGATTTTTAAAAAGTTTTCAAATCTACCATTTTATCCAAATCATGCATGCTTTATTTTTTCCGATCCAACACTTTTGTTGTATCATATTAGGAATAATGTGATGCTTAAGTGTAGGGGGAGTATTAATTATGTATTGTGTGTTTATTTTCCCTTTTATTATTTAGAGATGTATGATCATTAAATAAACTCAATCGGGATTAGAAATTCATAAGTGAGTGAGTATACTTGCATGCTTAGATTGATTAACTTGGATTTCAATTAAAAGGAAATTAGCTTGTTATGATTGATGAATGAGATTTTTCGTTTGGTAAGAATTTGCGCCTTTTTGAAATATTAAACACTAAATTTAAGTATTCTTTGTTGAGAGTGTTCTTTCATGATTAAGGAACTCTAGAACTTGCTTGCAAATACTAGTTGAGATCACATAATCTTATGTAAACATTGAAATGATGAAGGTAATTAACATTTAAGGTAATTAACATTTACCCTGTTAGCTTAAAAAGCCACCATAATGTCACCCTTAGTGTGCCCCCTTGAGCTTAAATGAATTTGTTTCTTTCTTTAAACCCAAAATATGGGCCTTGACCTTGATTTTTTATCCGCTTCATTGCACCTACCATAAGGGCAAGTTAAGCATTTGAAAATGTACAATTACGTTTAAGGAAAAAGCGTGGGGGAATTATCACTTATAATTGGCTTTTCAGTTAGGGATGGGTATGGTTATAGTAACTTCTCTCCTCTATATTTTTCTTCCCTTAATTTCCTTGTTTAAAATGAATAAATAAATAATAAAAAAGAGAAAAAAGAAGAAAACTAAAAGAAAGAAATTGAAAAGAAAGAAATTGAAAAGAAACAAAGGAAAGAGAAGACGATCAGAAAATGAAAGAAGAGGAGAGACATAAAAATGGGGAGCACTAACTTTATTTTGTGAGAGGAAAGAATTGAGTGTTTTATTTGTCATTTTTTTGAATTACTTTGAATGGTCAATTATCTATGTGGTTTTAAACTACAAATTTCCTTTTTTCCTACCCTTAGCCCAACCTCATTACAATCAAACTAAAGACCTTCGGATTGATGCTTGTGTTTGATGTGAGTGGTGGAGATTGGATTAGTAAGCAATCCTATGGTAGATACCTTGCATGAAATGAATGATGAGTGAATTTTTACCTTTAAATGCTTGAGAGGATGGAGAGTGGAGTGAGTGTCTATCACACTTGTTGATGGTTCTTTGAATTGAAGTGATTGTTGATTTTGGTTAAATTGCGAAGAATTGCTTGTTCATGGAGTATTATAAGTTTCAAGTTCTTAGATTGTGCTTATTGGAATGATCATTGTGTTTAATTTCTATTGCTTTTAATTGCCTTCATATCTTGATTTTTGTTACAAATCCTTGTGTTTTAATCCATATGTGTGATTAATCGAGTGAAAATTGTGTGAATATTGCATGAATGTTAATCGGGTTATTTTGTGAATTTTGCATTAAAAACAAATTCATGTAATTTTTGCATGAAATGTTATACATGGTGGTGACTTAGTGATTAAGTCACCACCGTGTATGGTTAATGAATGAGGGTGACAAGGGAGTTACACCCGTGTATGGCGATGCTTCAATGCACAAGTGTGACAAAGGGAGTCATAACCATGACTCCCCGTACACGCCTTTAAGAAGTTTTAACATTAATTCTAGCTTTACTACGTGGTAGCTCACAACGTTAAGGCATGTAACCTTAAACCTAAAGAGACTTTAATAAAAGGAAGAGAGGGTGGTGGTTAAGGAAATGATCTTTCATTTACTTTTTTGTTGGTTCACTCACATAGAGATACAGACATGGGAGGTGCCGAGAGATAGAGAAAAAGTAGATAAACAGAAGAGAGAAATAGAGAAAGGAAATAGAGTGAGTCGACAAGAAAAGCAAAACAACAAAGAGGTGGAAGCTTGGGAGAGGCCGAAAGCGAGAGTTGAAGCTGAATCCCATTCAACTTAATTGAACATTCGTTTGGGGAAGAAGCTAAAGCAGAAGGCGAGAGCCAAGCTGGAAGCTTGAGAGCTTGAGAGGGAGTGGAGATCTCCACAACTCTTCATTCGATGATTTGTTTTCCTATTTTATTCCTCATTTGTTACTTTATTTCTTTCATTTTACTATATGTTATTAACTGACTTATACTCTTATTAGTTTAGCTGACTGCTACTTGTTTGTTTTGATAATCCATTTGGTATTCACTGTTTTATTATTACTTTAATACTTTTCTTAATAGTAATATGCTATTAAAGAAGCGGGATATGCACGTAGACAGAAGCGGGGACTCTTCTGGATTTAAGATTTCGTGGGACATTTCAGACATTTCAAACCTCGGAAAGACACTAGAGTTACCTTAATTGGAAAAGACTATGAAAGTATTATGATGTAACTTTAGAAAGGAGCTTTTACAATCAGCCTCTATTTGGAAACCCTAAAAAGAGAGAGAGAAGAGAGAGAGAAGAAGAAGAGGAAGAAGGAGGAAGAAGAAGTGGATCCGATGCCGCTGCTCCCTAGATCATTGTATCTTGACGTCGCTTCCTTCTTGATTTGTCCAACCTAAGTTCCATTTTCTCATCATTTTCTTTTTCATTTAAACGTATAAAGTTGAGATGGATTGTATGGAAATTTATTTCTAGTTATTGATAATGTTTTAAACTCTCCTTCGGGATTTTACTTTTAGTTGATGTTGATTTAGTTATTTTTGTGTTTATTGGTTTGGGTGTTGTGATTGGTTAATGTATTTGCATATTTTGGTAACAAACTGAGAGGATGAGCTGGATAAAAATGATTAGATCGGATTAATGAGAGTTAGAAGATCTAATTGACCACTTAATCAGTCTAGTCGGTAATTCCATAGAGAGAGATCTCATACGAGACCCGATTGTTTATTAGAAAGCTTTAGAACTAACTAAAATTGTAGGTAATTTGTGAATTAAGAGATTAGAAGTTTGATAATTCGATTACGGTTTACAATTTTAGGATTAATGGTTATAACTCGAGAGAGAGTAATCAACCCTACAACTGTCTAGAACTAACACCTTATAAACACATAAATGACTAGATTGGCATTAATGATAGGTAAAATCCCATCTCCCATAACTTGATTAACCACAGCAGCTACGCCGTATCCTTATAGGCATACTTATCTCTCCACCACCAATACAATAGAGAAGGCACTATAAGATTTCCTTTAACCAGTTACCAATTTCACAATTCATATATTGACAAGTAATATGATATACATTTCAAGTCATCAAATATGTATTTTTGTTCATACATGAAAGTCATAACTTACCCCCTTTAAAAATGTATTAAATGATCATACTATACACATATGAGCAATAAATATTCATAAAATCATTTATGTACATGTAAATTTTCTTTAGTATGTATTGTGTTCAATTTTAAATTCCAATATTCAATCACCAAATTCATATAATGTAAGTCCTATTTCGCTTATTTCTATTTGTTTGAAAAGTTTAATATATATTCAAAAAGGTTTGAATAATATTCGGTAAAAATTAGAGAAAAAAATAAACTCAAATTTGGGCTAAGCTCGTTGTGGTCTAAAAATATGTAAACAATCAGTCTAGAGCAAATCACATGACGAACCTAAGTTGTTCCTTAATATGCATATAGAAAACGTTTAATGTAGGGTTTGGGGTCTTCTAAACATTTGTTCTCCTATGTCTTTATTTTCCATAACATTAAAATCAGACTATTTTGACTTCCCACCAAATATAAAAAGCTACTATAAAACAAGGGAATCGTTAAGTCACCATTTTTTATCTCCATTTCTTATATCATAAAGCAAGAATTAATTCATAGTCTCTTTTAGAGATTTATGTCTTGCAACTGAAATCACCTAATTTAGAGGTCTGTAGGCTGAGTTATGACCCAAACAATGTGACTGGTTCAACTAACCCTAGACAAAATTCCACTACATGATATTCTCTTGTCATATTCAACCAATTATATGAAAGATAACAACAGAATAACACGTAAGCATCATCCCAGAAACCATTACACATCCAAATGAACCTTTGTATACATTCAAATATACACAAATATATAAATTAACCATGTGGAGTCCCAAACATTAAAATTGGAAAATAGTTCTTCTAATGTCTTTTCTTCCCTTTATTTTTAGCTTTGCTTGACTCACCAAATGAAAAATGATGTGATGAAGAAGGTTAAATAGACAAGAGAAAAAGTTAAAACCCCCAAGCACATCCATCTACCCTCTCTATATGCCTTTTCATGAATTTTCTAATCTTAGACACGTGTTTCAATCCTATTAGACCATATGTTACAATCCTATTGGACCATATGTTACAATCCTATTGGAACATATGTTACAATCCTATTGGACTAGGTTTAACAATTCTATTGGACACAAACAAGTTTTAAACTTATTGGTCATATATGTTTTACTCAATTGGTCCATGTGTTAACTTTATAAAAATTGCATATTAGTCCTTCTTCCTTTAATTCTCATATTGGCCTATGATCTTATCAATTAATTTCATTCCCTTATGTATTAATTTTGTAATGGCATAAATTTCATGCAATTTGGTTAACCATATTGGGAGTTATACTAAAAAACTGCAGGCTATTTGAAAACAAGGATAACAACAAGAACTCAACTTTAAACTAGAATTAAAAAATCTTAGTGGTAGAATCTAGTTTTGGTTCCTTCATCAAAGTTTTACACCTATGGCTCTAATTTAATCTCCAATTGGAATTATGCACTTTTGACGTCCACAAGCAAAGATATAGACAAATTACAAAAGTCTATCTCAATGGAACCTAACTATCTAACAAGGTACACATCTCAAATTAACTAACTTCGTTCTTATCATGCAAGAGCAATGCAAAAACACATTCAATTTAATCAAAAACATTTCATAAGCAAATGGGATACTTCTTTTATCAATTCCCCTCACATTATGTCCATAAATCCAAGCAAACAAATAAAAAGTTCCCATCCATATTTCACGTCTAAATATGTATTTCTATACTGAAACGAACAAATTACCCATTTACCCTAGTCTTTTACATTAAATACCATTATGTCTGTTACTTAGATGCACTTAACTCATTATGTTCACTTTTTAATACACCCTAGACATGCTATAATACTTCTAGAGTATATGTTAGGGCCTTACAACACTTGAGCAAAATGAGTGAAATCTTGGTTAGGGTGTACAAAGTTACGCTTTTGATTTCAATGCAATTGTTGTTATTATTATTATCAATATTACTTAGGAAATTAATTGAGGAAAACTTGATTCTAGTTGCATGTTAATTTGATTTTGTGAAATTGGTAAAGGATTGATGTTGTGAAATTTATAATTTTGATTATGGTTTGCTTAAAGACAAACAAAAGCTTAAGTGTAGGGATGTTTGCTAGATGAATATTTGACCATATTTTGACACCCATATTTTATGTATTTTGCTTGATATTTGATATTTTTATTGTATATTTGGTACTCAATTTGTTTCAAGTATGTTTCTATGTTATAATTGCTTGCACTGACTTAAAGGAGAAGAAACTGGATGAAAACATGGCTGAAACAGGAAAAACAATAATCTAGTTTTAATAAATAGACGTGCACTTTTGCACATCCATGGACTTCCACAATATTCAACGTACTTTGACTATACATGCTCATATGAACAGGTATGCACACGAGTGTGGATAACCCAAAATTCTAGGTTTTCTTATGAAAAAACATTTTCAGGACATACTAAGGAAGAAGTAGAAAGAGAATTTAGGGAGGCAATTTCTAGATGTAGAATGATTCTCTAGGTGCAATCTTGATCAAAAGTAGTGGAAAACATGAAGAAATTATTGAAAAATCTGTCAAAATATAAGATTAACTCTCTACATCGGAAGAACATTCGATAGAAGACAATTAGAAAGATTTAGAATTATGATTTTTTGAGTCATTTTTCTTTCATTGTATGTTTGATTTTGTATTCGATTATGTGTAACCAAACATATAGTTAGTATTTAGGTTAGATAAACCTTATGTTAATACTCAGACATGATTTAACTCCTTTATTAAAGCAATTGGTTCAATTGATTATTGTAATCTAATTACATGTTTTATTAATCATCTGATTTCATACGTAGCGATTGAGAAATCCTAGTGTGAATAAATCTACCATGATTAAAAGGAGATGATTGCAACTTTAGAAACATGATGACATAAATCCTCTAGATTAGGGTAAACCTAATAGTGGGACTCATAAATTATTAATGTAGTCTTATAAGATTAACTTGAGTAATTTGGTTAGAGACCTTAGGATTAGTTGTTAGTAGACTCAAGGTCTGCTACTAGCATACCATAGGAGTCTCCATGGTCCAATACATTAACAAACATTTATATGTAAAGATACTAATTTCTGTTAAGGTTTTAGGGGGATTTGAGCCTAGACACTAATTTCTAATGATGATAGTTTTATAAGTGAATTCCACTATTTATGTATTCTTTGTTGTTTCCTATTTTATTTTAATTTCATTAAAAATATAAAATCAATCCTTAGTCTAGATAATAGGGGAAGGGTGATTATTAGTATCCATAATCTTCGTGGGATCGACCTGTACTTGTTAGTACTAGATAGAACTATGCAATGCACTTATGTTTTATTACAATAATGACAATCACGAAATAGGTCAATCAATATTCGATTATGAATTCCCATGGAAACAATAAATGGTAAGGAGAAAGGGGATCTCCTTGCCTTATTCCTTTGGATCCTTGAATAGCTTGGTAGGTAAACCATTAATAAGAATACTATATGAGTGAGTAAAAATATAGGTGTTTATCCATTCAATGAATAATCTAGGAAAGACAAACTATTCCAAGCTTATAGAGACAAATTTTTAAAGAAGTTTATCAAAATCCTTATAAAAATCCTTTTTTACAAAACAACTCTTAATGGATTTGCCTGAATTGTATTCCCTCAGCAATTCCAGCAGTAGAAGTATGTTGTCTAATACTTTCCTACCAAGTATGAAGGCTCCTTAATAGGCATGAATGAACTAGTTTAGTGTATCTCTTAATCTATTAACAAGAAGTTTTGGAATCACCTTGTAGATAGAATTGCAACAAGGGATTGGTTAAAATTCATTAAGGGAATTAACATTGAGCTTTTTTGGAATTAAATAGATATGGGAAGCATTAATCTCCCTTAATAATCTTGAATTGAAAATTTTATCACTGTTTCAATAAGAAAAATGCTAGTAATCTACCAAATGGTATGGAAAAAAAGAGCATTGAAACCATTTCAACAAGGACCTTCAATAGATAAAGGTTAAAAAGCATTAATTTGATTTCTAATTGTGTAATTGGATACTAGATTATAGACAAAGCCTCATGTGACAAATGTTTTAGTGCACTAATTAATTCTACCAGCTTCTGCAACCTAAAAATACTAGAATTACTAGTGTCTCCTAATAGATTTTTAAAATAGCTAAGAATCATCTCCTCTATGAAATCTTTGTCAAACACTAATTGATTGTAAACATTCATAAGTCCACTAATTTTATTGGTGTTTCTCTTTGCAAGAACAGAATTACAAAAAAACTTGGTGATATGTGCTTAATTGATGATGAATTATTCAAAAACACTTAATGAATATTGCTAAGAAAGTGTTTAAGATATTCATTTTAAGTCATATGTGGTTTTACTCACAATTCAAAAAGAAAAGAGCTAACATGAATTAAAAGTACTACATTTGAGTCATTTTTCGAAGATTAATAATCCTTTGTCTCCATGGAAGAATAAAAGGAAGGATTAGAGTAAGAGGAGACAAGAAAATGTATGAAGATGAAGAGAAAAGTTATGAGAATACAATTCACGGTCTGTAATAATCGTGACTCACCTTGTATGATATATTGAGTGTTGAATGCAAAAATAGTCTACTCATTTTATGCTCAAAAATTGCAAGTATATGGGTCGTGACTTATAGGTAAAAAGCAGATATCGATCCCAAAGGGATTGATGCCTAAATACCACTTAATTTAGATCAAACTTTGTTAAAAAAAGGAAAATTTTTAATTGAAATAATCTGGAAAATTAAATTAAAATTGAAAGTCTAATAATGAACAATGAACAATACCAAAATGCAGAAAATTGGAATCAAGAATTTAAAGACTAGACATTACTTTCTCCCTATTCTGTTTCCTCCTATTTTATTAATCGAATTATGTCTCATCTAAGATTTCTGAATGTAATAACTACCCTCGCTCAAGGTGTAATTAATTGTCCCTAATCAAACTAAATGGATTCAACTGAACGATCCCTTAATATACCCAATCACTGCATCAATTTAACTAGTTATTAAACTATCCTATGGGTGATCAATTGAATTAGCCGAGGTCTCTCTTCTAACTAATCAATTAACATGATGATTGCAAGTTTATAAGTTGCCAACTCTCATTGTACAATCCTACATATATAACCCTACTCACTCTCTCGATTTATTGCAAGATAGAAATAAAATCAACAATCATCAAAGACATTTTCATTTAATTTAATAAAATAGGAGTTTTAATAAAATAGTTCAAAAGAAATCCCTAAAACTAAATCAACCAATTATGGTCTCCATAACATCATCAACACACAAATAATACATCTTACAAAGATTAGAAGAAAGAAAAACATAAAAAATTGAATAAAGGAAACTTCTCTTCTTTGCCAAAATATGGAATTTTTGATGTTAATGTGTTATTTTCCCCAATCTTGATGATAATCCTTGAATCTTCACTTTCCTCAAGGCTAAAAACTTATATTCTTCACTCAAGGAGGCTCTTCTATAGAAGGTTTTCGTTTTTTTCTTCTAAGAAGGCTTAATTTTCTTTTAATAGTATAGAAACCCTAAGTTTAATGAAGCCCCAGATAATGTCTCAGATTATAGTTCCCACGATTGTAGGAATTTCCCACAGAGAGTCTCCTCTTCTCTTCTCCTCTTTGATCTCTAGCTCAATCTCTAAGTTGCTCAATCTTCCTTCCTACATAAAAGTAATCAATTCTTACCTTAAATTAACATCAAACATAAAAGAACAGCAATGGAAATTAAACTAAATGAAAATATACAAAATGAATCCTAAACTACAGTAATAATCAACAATTATGCAAGAAACATATGGAAATTACTTAGAAAAACATAGACTAATGCACAACTATTAACATTCCCATACTTAAATCTTTACTTGTCCTTAAGTAAAATAAGTACAACTAATCAATTCTATCACTTCATTTTCATAAAGATCAAAGCATACGATCTCTCAAATTTAAGCCAACTCAAGTGTACATAAACAAACTCAACAATTGGAACTATCACTAAAAAATAAGTATAGATACAAAATGAATTTTCCTCACAATTTTCACTCATTTCTCTAAAGTTTTTGTTGGTTAGTGTTTTACTTGAACTTTCTATAGGAAAGTACACTACCATAGGCTTGCTAATACACCAATTCTCCTCTACAATGATTACATGCATAAATAGATCAAAAGGACTTGTTTAGAGTTATAATATGGTAAGGGTTAAGGTGGGTAAAGAGGAAAAAAAAAGGTTAACATAAGCATTCATAAAGTAAAAAGTAGATAAAAAGGGATAACAAAACATAACTCCTAGATATACAAATGTAACTAAATTCTGCACTTATTGACGCTACTAAATTGTTCTTCCCTTTTCTTTTCTTATTTTTCTTTTTCTTTTCTTGTCTTTTCGTTTCCTTTCTTTTTCCTTTTCTTTTAAACATTTTTCAATACAAGGAAGAAACTATGAATATAATAGCAGCTATATATAATGTAATCCACAGGCAAAAATATACTCAACTCATCTCATAAGATTTTCACAATGATCATAACTAATATATAACTTAATACTCTACTAAGCTTGTGAATGGGTAGCTTAATGGGGTTTAAGGTTTTAAACTTATAAGTGTTTTCAAGAACAAAAGGTTAAGGCTCAATGAGGGTAGCAAGGGATAATCAACGTGTGGGTCATTTAAGCCAAGAGTTAAACCAAAGAGAGCCTTAATCATCTCTATTAAGCATATATCTAGTAGATTCAAACTGATTCAAAGCAAGTTCTGAAGGTAATAACCTAAAGAAGTATCACCCAGCAAAGAAATAGAATGACTATGGATGGAGTCATATGGGCTTTATCCTTACATTGGCTCAAATGAAAACTTATTATGCATCCCTACACTACCTCGTTGCTCAAAATTCAATTTATGACTAAGCTTATGTAACCAACTACTTTTCATCACTCTCTATGGCTCACTTTCCACTCAAGTAGTCTAATCCGAGTTTAAGAATGCATTTGATCTAATCCAAACTACCATGACAAAATCTCATGACAATATCCACCAGAATGATTCAAGTGCAGTTCCATTACTGACATAAAGCATATAATATGCTTAAATATGCATCCTATTTAACAAAATGTAAACAATGTAATTGAGAAAGTCAATGTCACCTCCCCACACTTAAAGATCACATTGTCCTCAATGTGACAAGTCAACCACCAAATAAGGGAAAATGACATAAAACCAGACAAATGAAATTGAAATAAACAAATGAAATCAAACCAAAAAAATTACAACAAACCAAAGAAAAGAAAATGACATGAAACCAAACAAAAAATGACATGAAATCTTACAAAAATAACACCAAAGTAAACAAAATAAAAAGACATGAAATCAAACAAAAATGAAATGAAACACATGAAATCAATCAAAAATGAAATGAACCCAAACAAAAAATAACAAATTTAAAAGTAAATAAAAATTTATAGAGATGATGGTGCTGACGATGTTGGCGTAAAAGCTTCAAAATTATTCCTCTGATAGAATTTGAGCAACCTTTTCTTCAAGCTATGCTGCTCCTTGTCAACTTGCCGCATTTAGATACTAAGTTTATTGATTTGGGATGTCATTTTCTGTTGGTTGAAGGCCATCTGGTCGAGGATTTGTTGAAATCAGTCGACCTTCACTGGTGCACTCGATTCCTCCTCCACTGATTCTTCTTCTAGCTCCAAGACGAAAAGGGTCGGGAAGCAGCTATGTCTGTGCCCCTCCTGTTCTTCACTGCAGTACGTGTTCAAACATATCAAATTGAGTTGTGTGCACATCTTCCACATCAAGGGTATAAATTGGAGCTAAAGCAGTAACAATATGAGACATGCTAAAATATGAACTCTTTTTATTTACAACACTCAGTATTGATAAAAAAATCCTAAAAGGAGTGTTAATTTGTACTTTATGATCCATGCATCACAGAAATAAAAGTTCTTTGTCCTAGCATTTGTTACTTTCAGTTTTATTAAACACAGTTAAACACATAACTTTGTGTAAAAGTAAATGCTCGATACTACGAATTAAAGAGTTTAGTGCATTCCTAAAGTCAAATTTTTCTTCCCCTATCAGAGTTTTCCAGTAATCATCTAAATAAAAATCACCGTGATAATTTAAAACTTTAATGTGTGGTGACAAATCAAAAAGATCATGTATGACAGTATAATCCAATTTATAAACATTGTCGAATAACCTAAACCAGAAAACGTCCATTTTAAGGTTATATCAGACTGTAGTGAAAAACTCTATGGTCATCATAGGGTAAATAGGTACATCACACCGAATGAACCTATTCAAACCTATGTTTATAGCTAGTTGCTCAATTTTCTGACTCACTCCTATGGTTTCTAACAATTCAAAATCAAAATAACGAGGAGTGACTAGTTCTCTATCCCTAAGGTCTTAGAAACGTGCACCTTCTTCCTCTGAATAAACTGGAAATAGGGAATGATAAGATGCTACTAAATTGGGCTTACCTTCATCGGAGACTTGAAGGTGGAGTTCATTAGTCAGTTATCAAACCATCATCTTCCTTGGTCTCATTGTAAGAAGAAAACTGGCAAAAATAAGGGAAATAGAGGTGAAATTTGTATTTTAGAGAGCGGAAGAAAAATCTTACCCAAATCCTTATGTTTTGAATGATTAATGCTTGAAAAGAGTAAAGGATTGTAAGATTAACAAAAAGAGATGAAGAAAATGTCAAGAATCTAAAGAAAAATAAAGAGTTTTAGAGATTAGGAGGAGAGTTTTTCGTTGGGGAGAGAAGGGGTGAAATTTTGAAGATTGAGGGAAGGAAGAAAAAGGGAGGGAAACTTAAATTTCCCTCCAGATGGATGTGGGAATTCCCATTATTCCCACAATCATGGGAATCACTCTAATTCCCATGATCGTGGGATGTGGTGATTCTTCCACTTCTAAACCTTCTTCCAAGCTTAGATTAGTTCTCCATGATCCCACAACCTACAATCACATCAAGTTAATATTATTGAAAAAAAATTCGACAAGAAAACAAGTTGAAATTTAAACAAAATCTGAATAAACAGCAATCAAAACCAAATCAAACACAATCATAATTGAATAAATCAAAAAAACAAGTAAACAAACACAATCAAAAGATAGTAGAATTCCATGGGTTGCCTCCCATGTAGCGCTTCTGTTAACATCTGTAGCTCGACTCTCCTTTTTGCTTAAGGTGATTCAAATGACTGGTACGATGGCATAGCAGAAGCTGATCTCAAACTCTGTATATCAGCCACCACATTATGGACTCCACCTTCCTTATGATTTTCCTTCCTATAGTTTCTCCTGCGCGATCGTTTGTTCTTGAATACATTACCATGGTCTTCAATATCTTCCCATCCTCCTTGAAGTTCAGGTTCCTTGATATCTATTAATGGTAAAAGAGAACGATAGTATTTCTTAGACACCTTGAAAGTTAATTTATCCTTTCCAACTCTCAGTGTTAATTCTCCCCCATCCACGTCAATGATCGAACGAGAAGTAGTTAGGAATGGTAGCCCATAAACCATCGAGGTTTTTGCATCTTCTCTAATATTCATTATGTAGAAATCCGCAATGAAGGTAAATCTATCAATGGCTATCTGCACATTCTTGATGATCCCCTTCGGTTGATGCACTATTCTATCGGTCATTTGCACTAATATCTTAGTAGACTCTGGCTTTCCTAAACCCACTTCTGACTAAATATGTAGGGAATCATATTAATACTAGCTCCCAAATTTGTAAACACCCTAGCTATCTTAACTTTATTTGTACTGCAGAAAATGAAGAAGTCCCCTGGGTATTCTTTCTTTTGTGCTATTTGTGGACTTCCTTTTGATATGTACTATTTGACCTCTTTCTTCATTAGTTCCTTTAATATAAGCTTTGTTTCGAGTTGATTTGTTATATCCATCATCTTGCTTAACTTAACCTCTTTATAATTCCTCACTGTTCCACTTGAAGATGACTTTTACTAAGTAAACATAGTATGTGGAAGTCTAAGTTGAAGTTTCCTGATCGGCTCGCTTACTAATTCACTTGGAAGGGCTTCTAAAATTATTTTTACTTCTCTCTTGGCTCCATTTTCCTTATTAATTTCACTTTCCCTTTCTTGAGTTTGTGTTATGGCCATAATTATTTCCTTCAGATTGACTTCAGTTTTACTCGGTAGGCTACCAACATTTCTAGAAGATAAAGTGTTAGTGAGTTGACCTACATGAACTTTCAGATTGTGAATTGATGAGGCATGATTCTTCATAATTTGGTCAAAATTTTGCTTCCATCCTTTTTTACTTCTCCTCCTGGCTAGCAAACATCCTTTTTTGATTCTCCTCTTGATCTACTAGTTTAGACCCCAACACTTCCATCATCTTATCTATTTTACTTTCCATTGCTCCAATTCGATCTTGCTGAAACCCCAAAGGTCTTTGTGGTCTCACTTGGCCACCTAAATTGTTATTACTCTAAGAAAATTTGGATGGTTTTTAATCCCGGATTATAAGTATTGAAGTACGGATTATTACTCTACATGGCTGGCCCAACTTACCAATTTAGTACCACCAGTTCCTAATAGAAAACACTCCGCTGAGATGTGGTTATTTTGCCCATACAGCTCACATTGCACTTGCATTGCCTTTACTGTAGAGGTAGTTGCTCCTTACATATTGTTCAGCTGTTTCGTAAGGCCGTGATCTGAGCTAGCAAAGAAATAACATAATCAATGGGTATCATACCTTTTTGTTCTTTCTACACTTGTCTTTCTTCTCAGTCAACCACATGCAGCTGTTACTCGCCAACTCCTCTAAAAGATCATAAGCTACTTCCATAGTTTTCCTTATTGATGAACCTCCGACTCCTCCATCAATGGTTCCTTTTCTGCTCAGATTCACTCCATTATAAATTGTTTGCAGTAGGAACACCCTCAGAAAGTTATAATGGTGACAACTTCTTTACAATTCTTTAAATCTCTCTCAAGCTTCATAGAGAGATTCCTCATCATTCTAGTGGAAATTTGTAATCTCCTTGATAATCCTCGTTGTAATCTCCTAAGTAATTATTTTCCCCAAATTCAGTGAGTTGTACCACGCTTTAGCCCGATTTTCAAGATGAATGAAAATAGCCTCAACTTTATCTTATCATTGGACATTCTGTTGAGTCAGAAGATGTCACAGATCTCTAAAAAATTGTTAATGTGGACATTTGGATCCTCATTGAATAGCCCATAGAATTGTAAACTATTTTGTAAAATGTTGATGATTGCTGGCTTTATCTCAAAATTGAACCACCGATCTCGCCACTCCTTAAGGACTAAATCCTGGCCTCATGAAATCCATCAATGTCTTTTTCGGTCCTCCTTTTTCTCCTTCTTTAGGCATAGCTTGTTGTGAAAAATTTAAACGCTTTGCCCTTGTTAATTCTCTTTCGTGTCTCTTGATGTTGGGAAATTCACCTTTGCTAACTTTTGTCGATCTTTGTGTACTCCTTGTATTCATGCACCTACAATTACGCAAGGAAAAGTATCTAAAACTCTCAAATCAAAGTAATCTAAATTAAATAAGATGCTAAACAATCAATCCACGGCAATGGTGTCAAAAACTTGTTGAATACAAAAACAATCTATTCATTTTACACTTAAAAACTATAAGTGTATGGGTCGTGACTTTTAGTTAAAAAGCAAATATCGATCCCACAAGGATTGATGCCTAGACACCACTTAATTCAGATTAAACATTGTTTAAAAAAGGAAATCGCTTAACTGAAATAATCTAGAAAATTAAATTAAAATTGAATGACTAATAATGAACAATGAACAATACCAAAATACAGAAAATTGGAATCCAAAATTTAAGGAATAGAGATTACTTTCTCCCTATTCTGCCTCCCTCCTATTTTATTAATCTAATTATGTCTCACCTAAGATTTCTGAACGTATTAACTACCCTCTCTCAAGGTGTAATTAATTGTCCCTAATCAAATTAAATGGAATCAATTGAATGATCTCTCAACCTATCCAATTACTCCATCAATTTAACTAGTTATTAAACTATCCTATGGGCGATCAATCGAATTAGTCGAGGTCTCTCTTCTAACTAATCAATTAATGTGATGATTGCAAATCTATAGGTGCCAACTCGCATTGTACAATCCTACATATATAATCTTACTCACTCTCCCTATTTATTGCAAGATAGAAATAAAATCAACAATCATCAAAGACAAGTTCATTCAATTCAATAAAATATAATTTTTAACAAAATAGTTCAAAAGCAATCCCTAAAACTAAATCAGCCAATCATAGCCTCCATAACATCATCAGCACATCAATAATCCATCTTACAAATATTAGAAGAAAGAAAACACATAAAATTGAATAAAGGAAACTTTTTCTCTTCTTTACCAAAATCTGGAATTTTTTATGTTGATGTGCTATTTTTCCCAATCTTGATGATAATCCTTGAATCTTCACTTTCCTCAAGGCTAAAAACTTATATTGTTCACTTAAGAAGGCTCTTTCTACAAAAAGGTTTCTTCTCTTTTGTCCAATGAGGTTTAATTTTGTTTTAATAATCTAGAACCCTAAGTTTAATGAAGCCTTGTATAATGTCTCAGATTATAGTTCCCACGATCATAGGAATTTGCAACAGAGAGTCTCCTTTTCCCTTATCCTCTTTGATCTCTAGCTCAATCTCCAAGTTGCCCAATCTTCCTTCCTACAATGAAATAATCAATTCTCACCCTAAACTAACATCAAATATAACAGAACAACAATGAAAATCAAACTAAATGAAAATATACAAAATGAATCATAAACTACAACAATAATCAACAATTAAGCAAGAAACAAACGCCAAATACTTAAAAAAACACACACTAATGCACAACTATCAATGTTGAATATGAGGTAGATGTTGGCTTGGAAGGTTCACTCTTGTGATTTCAATGTATTGTTGGCATAAATTGTATGAGTGATTCATTTGGATTGCTATATGCTTCATGTGGTTGGTGTGTGAGAGTTAAATAGGGTTGTGAAATATAAATGTTCCATTCGTCATAGCTAACGATACTTGATTTTTGATTGAGTGTTACTTTTGTTTCACTAGCTTTGATGACTTTTATGCTACTTTACCCAAACACATCTTACCTTACCTTTACCCACATTACAACCTTGAAAAGTCCTTTGATCTATAATTTTGCATGTGAACATTAGTGGTGGAGAAATGATATGATATGCAAAGTTGTGGAATGACATGATCATGAATGGTGTTGAGTGTACCTATAGATATATTTTAGTTAATCACATTTTCTGATTCTACTAATAGATTGCTCAGTTTTTAAAGGTATTGAATGTTGATTGATCATAAGTAAAAGCTTAGAATGTTGACTTCTTACTATGATTTTTGGAAGTCATTCATCTTTGCTTATGATTATATATTCTCAAAACATATGGTAATTGAGTAAATGTTTTCAAGTCTTTGAGCTTAATTTTAATGTTTTGCCTGAGGACTGCCAAAATCTAAGTATGGAAAAAATTGATACACTGTAATTGATTGTTTAATTATTCCATAACATTTAGCGATTATTGACATTAAATTGCTTAAGATACTCACTTTGACTCATATGTGAATTTAGTCACAATTCAGTGGCAAAGAAGTTAAAGTGAGTCGAAAGCTATATATTTTGACCATTTTTTGAAAGATTAATTTTTACTTGTCTTCATGGAAGAAGGAGAAGAAAATTAAAAGATAAGAAAGATGGAGGCGCAAAGAAGAAGAACCTGGGCTGCATAAATTTGCACAGCCATGCAAGGTATTTATTTAATTAATGGATAATGCATAAGGTACCAAGGTGAGAAGAAAATGGCATCTACTGGGATAACTCACCAAAATGGCAGCAATAAAAAGCATGAAATGGCAACACAAGAAGGTAAGCTAAGAAGACTAACTCGCAGATGTCTTACATTTACATTTCATATAGTTAACGCAGACATTAAGTGTGAATGCAAATGTTTGCGTTAAATGTAGGCAATGTCTATGTTCAGAGGAGAAGGCATCAACTAGGTTTAAGTTACATGAACAGTGAGGGTCGCCACCAATATTAAATTGTCACATCAAAAAAAGTAGTGGATGGGGGGAAGGTAGAAATAGTAGCTAGGGAGTAGAGAGGTGCTATGAGAGAGAGCTTATGGCAGGAGAGGTTTGAATAGTAAGGGTGGTCTATCAAATGTTTATTTGTCAAATCGGTGAATAGTAGAGAGAAAGTAGCTTGTGATAGTGAGAAAAGAAGTAAAGGGATCTTCAGCTAGGGTAATTTTCGTAGGGCTGAAGCATTTTCTTGTGAGATCGATGGAAGGCTAGACGTCTAGACACCAATTTGGAGGTGACATCAACATCGATGACTCAGGTTAAGCATTTTTTATTATTTTGTTATTTATTTCTCTCATTAGAAATTGATTATGTTATCTTGTGTGGATTGATTGGGTATTTGAATGATGATAATTTTAATGCTCTATTGAATCATTTTTCATGAAAACCCATTGCTAGAATCAAATGTAATATGTAATTGTTGTATTCCTTATTCATGTGTAGCAACTAATGGTTCCAAATCACTAGAGATAACATAATATAGGTTAAATAATTCGAGCTTATGTGATTATTACCTATATTGGTCTATGTTTTTGATTCATAAAGCGATTGTCAGAATAAACTTAGAGAGCTTATTCTAGGTTTCCTGATAGCTAGTGTTAATTAACGAGCTCTTTGTGATTAATTAGGATCTAAGGAAAAATCGGGATTAACAGAGCTTATTGTTAATCTATGACTAATAATTTCTAAGAGAGATAAAAGAACAACAAATTAATAAATTATACTTAATCAGGTGTAGGTCAAAACTTAAACTGAAAACCATATCCCCTACTAAATTCCCCAATTTTATCATTTTTGCATGTTTTCTTTAATTTGTTTTTGTTAGGTTTATTTTATTTTATTTTATTATTAAATCCAAACTCTCCATTTTTCCTAAATACCGTTTAATTTCATTTCAACAACTTTTCACACACTCTGTATGGGATCGACCTAGACTCACTACTACTGGGCAGTGTGTGGTTGAGTCTTTAGATTACTCCCTTGGAAACTGAATCAAAAAAATTAATTCCAAGGATTGCAATATAGAGTGCAACCCAGGGTCGTCTCACTTAATCGAAACCTAGAGCAAATGATCTAGTAGCCTAATTGTCATGAAATGCAAACTAAATTAGTTAAGAGTGGGGTTTGGAATGTTTTGATTTAACTAAATGAATTGAACTAAATGAAAGAAAAGTGTATAAAAAAGGTGTTTTTGGATTTTTGGGAAATGAAAAGTGAAAACTCAAACAATGATCAAATGTGATAAAATCCTCTTGAAAACG
>JANZXP010099756.1:0-20432 GCA_027576715.1 Erythroxylum flavicans
TGCCTAAAAATGGACTTATTCTTGCTTTGCCATATGTTAAAGATCGTGGTGCACAAAGCAATAATGAAAGGCCATACAAAACATTTTCCTTAACCTTAGCTCTAGTAAATACCTGTAGCTAAGTGTGTATGTTTGTGGTATCCATATCCTGGTTAACTTTCTATGTTACTCTATGTAGCACTATAGTAGAAAAAAGGCATAAGAAGAACATATGCTCTAATGATTCCTTATCCCTATTACACAAACTAAAAGTAACTTTTTTAATTAAATCAAACTTTGATAATCTAAATTTAATACCTAAACATTTTAAGATAATAAGATAGCACACAAAAAATGTTCTCCTTATATGATTTTATTACCTTTTGAATTTAACAATAGATGAATTTTATTTTATTTCCTTTACTAATAAAGTACAGTAAAGAAAAAACATATGTTTTAATCACTCTTTTACATCCAATCTATTTTGTGCTGCTGTTGTAATTGTACATTGATCTATTTGCTAATATCAATGAATTAGTTTAACATATCCTTCTATTGGTTTTTTAGCTCTTCGTTATATTTATCTACATCTAGTGACTTTGGTATCTGTTTTAACTAGTTTCCTAACTCCACCTTTTATTGTTCTAAATTTTAAAAACTACAGTGATATAACTCCTCCAATTTTAGTTTTAACATCTTCCACTTTATAACCCATCCTAGTTTTTTGAACTAATATGAATTACAAAGTTATAAACCATATTCTTTCTTAAGAAATATAGTTCATTTTCTTAAGTTAATTGATTGAAATCTCTTATAAATCAAAACCTTTGAGAACATAATAATTTGTTATATGATTTTTTTTAAGATTTGACTCTAACCTAGAAAATTTATATGGTCATATCTCTAGGATTCCATGTTACTTTTATTACTTCTACCGTTATCAATTCATAAAGATGATTTCTTAATTCCTATATATGAAATTTAAAATTGATCAAATCACTAGCATATTTCAATTCAACCATAATAAGTATGAATAATTTGCAATAATTTTTTCTTTCGTTAGGCTAAATAATCAATCTAAACATATAGTTTATGATGCATCCCATCAAGATATACCCCATTTTATCTCATAATAAAAAAACCATTAACAACCAAGAAAGATATACAAAGTAGTAGAACCCATTCTTATGAATTTTAAAATCTTGAATTCTTTACATGAATCTTGATAGAAATCCTTTCTTTTCTCTCTAAGGTTTTTGCATACTTATCCAAAGATGCTAATTTGTCTCACTAATTACGTATTGTTATATAATAACCAAAGCTCTCTCTTTTATATAAGAAAACCCTTAAATTTTTAAACATCACAACCAATATGTGTCCAACATGTACCTATGTTTGTCCCATGCTACTCCATCAATAGCTATCTCCTAATTTATAAAAGCAAAAATAACAGTAATATAGGTCCAAAACATAGACTCGTATTAGAACTGTGTTGCTTAGCGCTCAATATAATGTCGTGTTTTGAGCCATATTCCTTTAAAAGTATGCCAAAACTTGCTCTAGCTTGGTTCTGACTTGCTCATATTTGTTCCTTCTTTACTGGGTAGCTAAAACAAGGCTAAAAATTAAATATAAACCATATTAACTACTAAATTTAACAAAAATCCATCTAAACACATGTAAAATGTTCTTAGAATCATGCTAACAACATAATATAATTAGCACCTATCACCAATCAATGAATAAAACTAGTTTTGGAGAGTTGTTGAGGAAATCAAGTAACTTTACACCATCGAACATTAGCACTTAAACCACCAATAAATTTGAATCATGACTAATTGGTGAATTGATTTAAGGAGTATAAGATCGAAGTCATCCTTACATTAATTAATTTATTTAGTTGATAATTAAAGAGATTTTCTTGATAATGGATTAAATTGTTAAACATTAGGTTTGGCCATTGCCAATGGTTATGGATGATAGAATCCAACTTTGTATTAGGTTCTAGACCCTTTATGAAGGATTTAACGAATATATAATTTTGCAACAATTCTATAGAATGCTAATTATCATGTCAAAAGAAGACCCTCTTACTATTTCCAATAGTGAAAATCAATGCATTGCTTACCATTATTATTTGGATAAGGATTTACTTTAATGTCCAAGAAGTATTTATGTTATGATTAATCACCCAAATGCTTCTTCCTTAAGGAAATCACTATAAATTCATTTTACCTAGAGGGCTAGGTCATCTATAGATAATCTTTATATGCATTTACATAATAACACTTTATTTGTCATCTTAATAGATTTAATGCCAAGATCTTCCTATACTTACAGTTTGCATACCTCGTATAACTCTCTTTGGCATTAGTTACATTGTTTTTATCATAAGTCTATAAAACAATCTTTATCTTTCTCTATGGTCTTCACCGCTAAGGTAAGTAATAGAATATAAGTAATGTAATACACATACAACCTATTGATGCATAATGTAAGGATTTGTAATCAACCTATAACCAACCAGAACATATTGTTATAGTTTTCTAATTTATTTTCTAGAAGTTATAGTTGTTAACATTTCTTATTAGTCAAACTAATTAAAACCAAAGGGGCTCCCAAATATTTGACCAATAAAGAACTTACTTGGAATCTAATTATGTTAATTAATTATGATAAAATGGTTGGATAATATATAGAGCAAAAAATGTGACTATCAGGTCTAGTTTATAAGTTTGACATCTACTTGAAGGCTTTTAAGGTGTTGGTGAAACAAGAAGTTAAAGGTAATATTGATTCTTCAAAATAATAAAAGATCATTATCGATATATAGATTAAAAAGGTATAAATATTTTCTTTTATAATTATAATTAAAACCATTTAAAGTTGGTTATATTCCTAGTAATGTGCAATAGTAAAGCTTCTATACAAATTGAGAATAGATATAAGGGGAGAGTATCATATCAGTGGAGATCATTGGCATTGTGGAAGAAGGGAGTAGGTTCACCACTAATAAAAATTGCAAAAGGAGTGAAGATATATTAAGTGAGCTAAGTGACAAAGATGGTGGGAAACCCAAAAGCCTTTAGTGAATTAGTGAGGAACCTCTAATCAACTAATTTGTATGCCTTTTCAAAATCAATATTTAACAAGCAATTGCTATTTAAATAATTTTATGGTAATCTTTGAGTTCTTGAGCTACTAAGAGATTTTCACTAATGGATCTATCCTTGAAGTAGGCTACCTAAGAATGACTAGTTAAGGAGGAGAAAGCCAATATGAACCCTTTTACTAGCATTTTGTAAATTATTTTATAAATAGTATTAAAAAGATATTAGGTAAAAGTCCCCAAAAGTTATAGGATTATGAGCATAAAAAATGAGAGTAATGTAGGTTTTCTTGAGTTCCTTAAATATTTTACCATTAGAAAAGAATTCCAAAACAAAATTAGTGAATATATTTCCTATATGGTTCTAAGTTTTATGAAAGAAGAAAGCAGTGAAACCATCAAAGCCTATACCTTTTTTATGGTACAAACTAAAAAGGGCATCTTCAATATCTACCTTAGTGAAAGGACTAATGAGCTTGGTGAAGACCTGGTGATCAGTCCTCCAAAGAATGACTGAACTAAGAAGAGGAGAATTGGATTTTTTTAAACTTGGCTATTCTAAGAAATTTGGAGAAGTGATTAAAACTAGCTTGCTTTATCTGATCTCGGTTGTTGAGCATGTCCTCTTTCTCAACCTTAATGGATATGATTTTGTTTATATTTTTAATTTGGATGATAAATTTGTAAAAGAATTTAGTGTTTAATTCCCCCTCTTATAGCCATGTTAGCTCGGAATTCTTTTTGCAAGGAATGGTGATGGTTGAGTTCTTCCATATATATGCCCAAACTATTATGTTCTTTGCATCTTAAGCTATTATGTATGGAGTAGTTTTGAAAGAGGTTTAGATGTTGTTAAGCTCTTCCCTATTTTTTTATACAATATTCTAAGTGTCATCAGTCTTAGGTTTAGATAACTTTTTCATAGGTAGAGAGATTGGCCTTAGATGAGAGATTGAACGTCTTTAGAAAATGTTGCTAAATCTTGCATTATGAAAGATATGGTTATGAAATATAAAAGGAAATGTTCCTTTTAAGGATGTGATTATTCTTGTAAACCAAGATAGAGCTAGATATTAGATTAGATGATTATTGAATCTAGTCCATGTTTTAGGTAATGTAAGCATCCATTCTTTATTAACCATCATCCTATCAAGTTTCTATCTCAGAAATATATTTTCATGCTACTTATTATCTTAAGTGAAAATACTTCTAATAAACCTTAAGCTAGTAAGGGTTACTTAGTTAATACACTTCTTAAAGTTCTCTTTGGTTAGGTGAAATATGGAAAGTTCTCCTCTAGATTCATCAAGGAGATGGGCGATGTTGAAAGTCAACAACTATTAACCAAGGAAGACTATTTTGATTTGGTATACTTACTAAACCCAATAATAATTTTTTATAAGGAAGAGTTATTGGAAACATACATAAATGTACGAGATGAAAAAAATGACTTAAATGTGCATGTATTGCTCATAAACAAATTTGACTTAGACCCTAACTCAATCAAGGTTATAAAAAATTAGGATTTATTTATTATATTAGTGTGGTAAGTTGTTGATGCACAATCAATTATTTTTAATAAAGGAAGGATAATAATGTATATTGTTATATTTTAATTCTATTTTAATGACTAAAAAAATAGAGCAATTGTATGAAAGTAGTTCTCCAAAAGCTTGTTATTTCCTTACAATCTGAACAAGAATAAATCATTATATTATAAGAGATGAGAAGCTCCCCTAATGTTGGATTTATTTTTAAGTTTTATGCTTAGTTTTTTTTAAGTTTAAGGACCATTATCAAAAGGCTAACTCAAAGAAGCTTCCTTATTTAAATTAATCAAAAAATTAATTTAAATTAATCAAAAGGCTAATATGGATCTTAATCAGCAAATTAAAGAGGGTGAACGTCAAAGTACCCATCCTTTTGAGTAGGCAGAAGTAAGGTATCTCTTACGAGTCCTCCAAGTATTAACTAAGCTATAAATGTTACTACATCTAATAAGAGTCCTAAAATTACCAAAATCACAAAATGATAAACTAGTAGTCTCTTTAGAAATTGAAGAAGAGTTTTTTAACCCCATTATATGAAATAGTTCTCCAAAAGCTTGTTATTTCCTTACATTATGAACAAAAATAAATCATTATATTATAAGAGATGAGAAGCTCCCTTAATGTTGGATTTATTTTTAGGTTTTACGCTTAGTTTTCTTTGGAAGTTTAATGACCATTGTCAAAAGGCTAACTCAGAGAAGCTTCCTTATTTAAATTAATCAAAAATTAATTTAAATTAATCAAAAGGCTAATATAGATCTTTATCAGAAAATTAAGGAGGGTGAATGTCAAAGTACCCATCCTTTTGGGTAGGCAAAAGTAAGGTATCTCTTATGAGTCCTCCAAGTGTTAACTAGGCTATGAATGTTACTACATATAATAAGAGTCCCAAAATTACCAGAATGACAAAATGATAAACTAGTAGTCTCTCTAGAAAATGAATAAGAGTTTTTTTAACTCCCATTGTACGAAAATAGTTCTCCAAAAGCTTATTATTTCCTTACATTCTGAATAAGAATAAATCATTATATTATAAGAGATGAGAAGCTCCCCTAAGGTTGGTTTATGTTTAGGTTTTAAGCTTAGTTTCTTTTGGAAGTTTAAGGACCATTATCAAAAGGCTAACTCGGAGAAGCTTCCTTATTTAAATTAAATAAAATTTAATTAAAATTAATTAAAAAGCTAATATGGATCTTAATCAACAAATTAAGGAGGGTGAATGTCAAAATACCCATCCTTTTGAGTAGGCAGAAGTAAGATAACTCTTATGGCCCTCCAAGTCTTAACTAAGCTATGAATGTTACTACATGTAATAAGAGTCCTAAAATTACCAAAATGATAAAATAATAAACTAGTAGTCTCTTTAGAAATTGAAGAAGAATTTTTTAATTTCCTATTGTATGAAAATAGTTCTCCAAAAGCTTGTTATTTCCTCACATTATGAACAAGAATAAATCATTATATTATAAGAGATGAGAAGCTACCCTAATGTTGGATTTATTTTTAGGTTTTATGCTTAGTTTTTTTTGGAAGTTTAAGGACCATTATGAAAAGGCTAACTTAGAGAAGCTTCCCTATTTAAATTAATGAAAAATTAATTTAAATTAATCAAAAGACTAATATGGATCTTAATCAGCAAATTAAGGAGGGTGAATGGCAAAGTACCCATCCTTTTGAGTAAGCAGAAGTAAGGTATCTCTTACGAGTCCTCCAAGTCTTAACTGATCTATGAATGTTACTACATATAATAAGAGTCTTAAAATTACCAGAATGACAAAATGATAAACTAATAGTCTCTCTAGAAATTGAGGAAGAGTTTTTTTAACTCCCATTGTATTAAATAGTTCTCCAAAATTTTATTATTTCCTTACATTCTGAACAAGAATAAATCATTATATTATAAGAGATGAGAAGCTCCCCTAAGGTTGGATTTATTTTAGATTTTATGCTTAGTTTTTTAGGAAGTTTAAGGACCATTATCAAAAGGCTAACTCAAAGAAGCTTCCTTATTTAAATTAATTTTTATTTAAATTAATCAAAAATTAATTTAAATTAAACAAAAGACTAATATGGATCTTAATCAGCAAATTAAGGAGGGTGAATGTCAAAGTACCCTTCTTTTTGAGTAGGCGGAAACAAGGTATCTCTTACGAGTCCTCCAAGTCTTAACTAGGCTATGAATGTTACTACATATAATAATAGTCCTAAAATTACCAGAATGACAAAATGATAAACTAGTAGTCTCTCCAGAAATTGAAGAAGAGTTTTTTTTAACTCCAATATATGAGAATAAGAAAAGGGAAAAACTAAAGGTTTTAAAAGGGACCCATGTAAGCTTTAAGATGAATATAAGATTAAGTTTACCAATATTTATAAATGTTCAAAAGGGAACCTACAAGAAAAGTCACTTCAATAAAATTATAAAATGCCAACTCCATCAACTCTAGACTTTTTAAATCTTAATAAAATTCAATTTATATACAAATGCTAAAAGATGATAGATGTCATGAAATATTCAAAATTGAATAAAAAATAAATTTTGATTAAGTTAAAATAACAACCTAATGGTACACAATTGCCTATTTTCTTCAAAAGAAAAAAAGAAGTTTGTTTTCTTAATTTAGGGTAATAGTGAAATAGTAAAGATAAAGAGTAAGTGTGTTAAAAAATTATTATATTGTTTTATAATAAAATCACATCAGTCGACCAACATGATTTCTTGGTCAACCAATACATCAATTAAACTACTAACAAACTAATAGTATGCAATTTCCTATCTTTTTCTAAAGAAACTAGTTGACCAAACTCTCATACGGGTTGACTGGTGTCACGTGAAATCATATATTCCATTTTGAAAAGGTCTTTAAACAAATTTCAAAATAATTAAACATTTCATTATCCAAGGAATTGCCAATCAAAAACATATTTAAGCATTAAAAAAGATCCTAATGAAAAAAACTTTCATCAATTATGCTCAATTCTCTTTAAATTACGAAAAACTTTCGACACTTATTGGTTTAGTGAATATATCAACCAATTGATGTAGTGTATCAAAAAATTATAGCTTAATATCACTATTTTGCACATGATCCCTAACGATAAGATATTTGATTTCTATATGAGTTATATGACACATGTTGCTCTCTCTTTATTAATTTTTGTGTAAGCTAACTATTTCCTAGGTCCTACTTACTCTCTCATTTCCTATTCTCTCTTTTCTCTCCCTTTTATTCTTAGTTCCTCTCTTAATTTTCTATTTAAGCTTGTCGTTGTTCATCACCATTACAATCCTTTCTTATGCTCTTTCTCTCTTTTCTTGTTCTTTCTTCCTTCAGTATCCCTCCCTCTACTTTCCTATTTTATTTTGCTTTCCCTTATTGCTTCCTATTTTCCTTTTAATTTCTTACCTTCCTTTATAAAGCAATCTTTTCCTTTTTCTTACTATCAACTTTCCTAACTTTTTTTCTTTTATGATAATATGTCTAAATTTCAAAAAACAATTCACATCTTTATCGATAATATATCCCTCTCTATCATCTTCCTCCCACCATCTAACTATTGTTGTAAATCTATGTCCTAATCACTTTTATAATCTCTCAGATGGAGGATCAAAACTAGATGAATCTAGTAAAGTTCTCTAGAAGAGAACTTGGATAGTAGACCCAATTTCAAGCTCTAATATTGCTTCCTCAAAGAGGTCGATGAGAATAATATAGTTGCTCTTCGTCTTGAAACATTGAAAGAGGTAGCATCAAGGTGGGAGTCAACTCTTATTGACATTTCCATGGATGAGATACCTTCTTCTTCGGTAATGAAATCATAGGCTCATCTCCAATGGAAGCAACAAGGTTTGGAAAAGGTGCTTGTTAATGAGGAAAACATTTTCTTTTTTTAATTTGTTAGCTTTCTTAGGCAAGGAAGATCATGGAGGTAAGTCTATGGCATTTAAATAATAAGAATCTCTTTATCCAAGTCTAGAGACATAGTCTTTAATCATAGGAGATTAAACTAAATTAAGTTCCAATTTCAGTGTGCATAAATGGAATTCCATTAGAGTATTCGACAACAAAAGGCTTAAGCTACCTAGCAAGCTATTGGGAAGCATTTTTTCATAGATGAAGCCATTATTGACATCAAAATGTTCCACTTTGCTAGAATGTATATGCTAGTAGATATACTACATGATCTCCCTAATTAAATACCCATACTTAAGTTAAATAAAAGTCTTAAGATGGTAGAGGATAGGGTTAAAGTTATGTATATATGGAGATTAGATTGTTTAACTTAAAAGAAAACTTAGAAACCCACAAGAATGAGACTTAATAAAAGGGAATATCAAAAACATATACAAGGGTGTTCTTAACCTTGTAATATGGAGATTAGTGAGGCTTAGGTAATCCCTTCCTCTTAAGAGGACCCTATTATTACAAATACTATATTTGATACTAATCTTAATGAAGTATGAGAGGTAGCTGGGAATCTCGTTATAGATTTGGATATGTTGGTTAAATCCTCTTTAGAAAATGGAATATAAGATCATAATTCATTTGGAACTGATGTTTCTATGAATGAGAAAGGAGAACAACTTAGAAGAATCACAACTAAGAAATGTTCTTTAAACTCTTCTCTTATCATAAGTCTTTAGGAACCTAATCAAGTTGATTAATTTAAAACAGTTACTAGGAGAAAGTCAAATAGAAAGAAAAAGGGCTCTTCTTCTCCTCTATTGATATAACAATCATTTTTTGTAATGTTAAGAGGATTAATTCTCAACAATTGGAATTTAGGAATTTTATATCAGATAATAAGCTAAGTATTTTCGGTATTTTAAAATCCAATCCAAAGGAAGGCAATTATAAATATCTAAACTTTTTGAAAAAATAATGGGAAAGTGACAATCAATCAACCATTAATGACACTAAAATGGTAGATTTATAATGGTATATGATGAGGGGAAAGTAAAGGTGCTTCGATCTTATATTATGGTCCAGATGATCCATTTATTAATCAGGACAAAGCATCAAAAAATGGTGATACATATTTCTTTCATCTATTCTTACAATCTTTTTTTTAAAGAACTATTTTATAGTCCAAACTCAAAGACCTTGCCTCCTTTACAAAGTCCTTTTAGATCATCTTATAGGATTTCAATAATATGTTGCATCCTTATGAATTTAAAGGAAATGCTTTCTTTAGGAATTATTTAAAAGACCTCAGATATGGTGCAACTAGCATTTAAATTACTAATTTGAGCATGAGTTGAATTTTGTGATATAGTGTAACAACTAAAAAAGAAGGTTATTCTTAATGAAAAAACTAGATAGGGTTGTGGTTAATATGGATTGATTAAAAGCTTTTCCAGATAGTAAAGCCACTTTTCTTAAAAGTATGTTATCTTATCATTCATTAATTATTGTTTTGATTTCCAACTCTCCCATTAAAAGAAAACCTTCCTCCATACACAATAAATATTTGGTAGATTTGGAAGGCTTTGAAGAAACTATGTTTAAAGTTCTGAGTGAAAATATCTAAGGAAGTAAGCAGTTTGTGTGTGTGGAAATTCTTAGTGTAAAGGACAATCTCAAGTTTTTTAACTAGAAGAAAGTAGAAAACACTCGGTAGCTATTAATGGACGCTAATAAGAGCCTTAATAGAGATCAATCTAATCTATTTCCTACCCTAATTACTCAAAGCTACAAATTAAGGAGAAAGTGTGTCTTCAAGACTATCTTTAGGCTCTTAATTTTAATCATTCCATTACGATGCAGAGATTAAGAATTTTATAACGTAAAGATGAGGACAATAACTCTTCATTTTTCATGGTCAACTATTTCAATGGGAGTTTAAATAGAATTATGGCTTTAGAGAAAGTTCTTGAGTTGTCAATCTTTATAAATGATATTTAGTAGGAAGCTTTCATCTTCCTCTTTAGCTCTTTAGGCATTTCAACCTATTTTAGTACATCAATCTAACTGCTTATTGAAATTATTCATGATCAAATCTCCCCTAAGTAAGTAAAAATGTTTCTATAATCATTTTATTGAGAATGAAATGGAAAAAGCTATTTTTTGTTAATGTTCATAAGGATCATGTCCTAATAGCCTCAATGCAAACATTTTACAAAACTTAGACTCATATAAAGCAAATAGTGGTTAGTATTGTTGTAAGATTTTCCATGGAAAGGAGATTATTCGAGGAGTTAAATAGAACCTTCATTTTTCTTATTGCTAAAGGCTAAGCACCAAATTCCTCAATGGAGTACAAAGTTATGGCTTGCCATAATACAATAAAGGTTATTTCTAAACTTATTGTTGATAGATTGAATCAGGTATAAGCAGTTTATATTTATACATCACAAGGTGCATTTATATATAAAAGACTAATAAGAGACAATATTTTAGTTGTTTAAAAACATTTTAAGCACTATAATGAGAGGAAAGTAACTATAAATTATACTTTTAAATAGATTTTCATAAAGCTTTTGATTCCCTAAATTGGTACTTCATTTTGAATACCCTTAAGGTATATAGATTCCCATTTGTTTTTGTAGAATTTATTGACCAATGCATCTCCCCATTTTCTTACAATATTGAGGCAATAAAGCAATTTGAAGGTCTTAGGGGACGAAGGCAAAGAGATCCAATATCTCCATATTTGTTAACCTTTTGCATGGATGTTCTGACTAGGTTATTGAATAGGATTATTGAATATGATAGACATTTCAAGTATCATTATAAGTGTAAGAAATTGAAGATCACTAATTTGGCATTTGGAGATGACTTAATCATAATTTAAAAAGTAGATATTGGTTCTCAATCTACCTTAATGATAAATATTAAAATCTTACAAAGCTTATTTGGTTGGACAGTAATAAGAAGAAAAGTGAAATGTATCTATCTATAAGTGATCTTTACAATGCCTCTTGGTTCTTCTCCATAACTGATATGAACCCTTTGAAACTTCCCTTCACTTATTTTAGCATTCCTATCTCCTTAAAAAATCCCTTATTCTATTACATTAAGCCTTTTATTAAGAAGAAACAAAATATAATTCAAAATTAATGCACCAAAAGCCTCTAATTAGTTGAAAGAACTCAACTTGTAAATTCTATTTTAAACAACTTACATGTTTATTAAGCTTCCCATCTATTGTTCCCTTCTAGTATGTCTAAAACCATTGATAGATTATTAAGAAGATTTTTTTAGATTAGGAAATTTATAAAGGATCCAATAGATAAAGTCACGTAGATTAATATATGTTTACTAAAAGTTAATGGTGCCTTAGGAGTTATGCCTTTAAAAATCACCAAAAAAGTTTTAATAATTAAAGGGATCTAAAGGACTTAATGAAAAGAAATCTCCATGGGTCAAATAGGTGCATGCATGATCAAATAGGTGTATGCATACCACTTGAAAGATGAGAATCTTTGGAACATTTACCCCAAATATAATTCTTATTAGTTTGAATCATATGCTTAAACTAAAAGAAAGTTGTAGGATAGAATTTATGTATTAGATTGGTGAAGACATTGACTCTTCATTTTGGTTTGGTAATTGAAGCTTATATGGCCCCCTTGATGGATTATTAGAGCTTTCCTCTCTGAAACCCTCAATTGCTTCCAACAAAATAATTAATGACATGTCGAAAAATTGGTTTCTCAACATTAAAAAACTTCTAAAATCTCCTATAATCACCTAATTATATTAACTTCAATTGAACAATGAAGATACAATTCAATGGAAAGGAACCTCCTTAGGATTACAGTTAAATACTTATTATAGGAATTTATGAAGGAATTAAGTTGCTAAATTTATGAAGGAATTAAGTTGTCAAGGTTAAATGGAATAGTTCAATTTTGTTCAAACAAGCTTATCCTCAAGCTTCTTTCATTTTATAGCTAACAATTAGGGGTAAGCTTAACACCTTAGTCAGAGTCTCTAGATATTTATTAATTCCTAATAGGTGTGATTTATGAAAATTTTTGAACCAATAGAGGATATAAATTATGTTTTAATGATAAAAAATAGTTACCATTGACGAGTTTATTATTTTTATGAAAATCAATATAATAAAAAATGAAACCATAAATTAAAAAATATAGTTCATGAAGTTGATAAAGAGAAGTAAAAGTTTGAAACCATCAAAATGAAGATCAAGTCTTATTATGGTCATCTTATGTTTTGTGTTATTAATTGTAATCTCACTCTGTTAATTTTATAATCTAAAAGGCTCACTATATATAAACATTTCACTTTACTCCATTTCAAGAGTCTTTTCATTCATTAAGAGGCATTGAAGATTTTGGTTTTAATAGAAAAGCTTCTTCATCTTTCAAACAATCTTTAGGGAACATTTTGGGAAGTGTTTAAATCATAAATGTATTTAAAAAAATGAGTTTTTGCATTTAAAGCTGCTAAAATTATGTTTTTTAGGGATTAGTCTACCGATATAGGATAGTGGTTGGCCAATATAAGTCAAAGTTATGATGTACGAGAGCTTATTGTAACATTGGTTAATGTATTGGTTGACCAATATGCTTATTAGTTGACCAATGTCTCAACATCTAGTGAATTTGTGCGTTCAATACATACTAGTTGATAAATATACTATACCGGTCAACCAGTGCTCTACAAATGATGATTATCATGGCTAGTTCTTATCTTCAATGACTAGTAAGAGTCCCAAAACTCTATAAATACATGTTTTCTCATTAATTATTTTATCAAAAAATATTTAGGTGTATTTTATACACTTTTTAAGTGTTTTTTCATCATTTAAGCATCATTGTCTCATATTTGTGTGAGTAAGCCTCTTTAGAGTAATCAAGTAATATAGTGAGGTATTTTAAGTTATATGATTTGGTTGGGGCATTATATTATTGGCAATGTTGTCGCCTGCAACCAAATTAATACCAATTCTAATAATGAAATATGTAGTCAGTGAAGAGTTGAGATCGTTCCCATAAGAAATCTATTGGTAAGTGTTTTAGGAGTTAAAAACTGAAACAAATTGGCGGGGTTGAATTAACAAGGTTTTAAAAAATTAAAATTGAAAAAAATTAGAAATAAGCAAAAATAATTAGATCTAGAAAATTGATGAACAAACGTTGGTTTTGGGTAACCTACGTTATCAAACTAATATGGATCATTGGTATAAAATTAAGTCCATTAACAAATACTCATTGACTGATGTTCTCTCTTAGGATTAGATGAATAGAAACATGTATTCTAAATACTCTTATTAACCAACAACATAGAGACGATCTTAAGTTTGACTAATTAATAACTTTAAGAACCAAGAGAACCAGTAAGCAAGACAATACACATACAATATGTATTTAGTCTAGATGAGTATCTTTCTTAGAAATTCCAATCCTTAACATAAAGATGGTAATCATAATTGCCACTTTAGATTAGCAAAACTGAACATAAAATCCTAAGAATATGGCTGTAAATTAAATCAATTAATTCCTAGTTGCACTCCCTAGAGATCAATCAATTCAATCATAAAAAGCAATACGAAAGACACTTAATATTTATCATTGAAATAAACTTTATTCAGAAAATCTCATACATACTAGATGATAACGTTGGTTCCCTTCACCAAGAAGAAGGATTTAGCTATTCATGACAGAGGTAAAACTCAATAGAAAAATAACATAACATTTTGTCTCCATCTTTACACTTTTTGTAGAAAATACAAAAACTCCTAAAAAGTAAAATAGAAACATAAAAGATGATATGTCTAGAAGGGTTTTTGTCTTCCCTCTTATCGTTATTTTTATCAAATACAGTTCCCCACAAAATCAGTAGCAGATGCCCACATAAGGAAAACAACTTGATTCCCAAAATGATAAGAATCCTAAGTTTATTGAATCTATTTTCAAATCAGATTCTGCTAATAAACTTTTTCTTTGCACATGCCCACGATTAGTCAAAAACTTTTCTGCGAGCTGTGGATTCGAATTGCCTTTGCTTTTCTTGCACCTTTTTAGTTCAAATTCATCTCCCATGTGTTGAAAATCATCTAAAAACAATTAAGAAATAAGTCCATTAATTTTAAATAGGAATTTTAACACATTAAAGAGATTTATATCCAAAATTAGCATAAAAATAATAACTTATCAAATTCCCCCATAACAATCTTTTACTCATCCTTGACAAACTTCATTTGCAATCAATTAACCAACTAATCAACTTTCTTTATTCCAATTCTCACAACAGTAAATAGTGCAGACTTCAAGAGTTAAACAATTTTGTAAACAATTAATACCCCAGAGTTAATCGTTTATGTAAATATAAACAAAGTCAATTTAAGGCAATCACATTTCAAAAACTAGCATATAATTATAGAAAACTCTCACATATTGGATTTCACTCAAATCGCTCAAGTGTTTATTGGTTCAATATTTCACCCATATTCTTCTAATGTAAATATTATACCATAGGCTTGCTTTTTCACCAACTTTTTACCACTTTAAATAAAAATATGCACAAATCAAAAGGGCTTTATTTAAGGTTGTATTGGGCTATAAGTAAAGGTAAGGATTGATAAACAAAAGGGAAAAAATCATAAACAATAGCAAAGCATCTAACCACTTGTGGAGACACAATTTCAATCACCAAGGAGTCAACAAAGTCATTGCGTAAAGATAGATTACATTCCAATTTTTTTTGAAATATGCTAATATTTAAGATCAAGAGATAGTAGTATAACACATAATTTAGATCTCGATCTCTTTAATTTCCTTTCATCTTTTCTTTCCTTTTCCTTGCCTTCCATATTTCTCCAAATAAGTTTGACATAAATCGTGGTTAGAATGACTACTTATATTTATGATGGGTAAAGATATTAGGGGGTTTAGTTGTTTATTATGAGTTTATCAAGAAAAAGGGTTCAACTCAAAAGGTTTAAGAAAGAATATTGAATTAGGTTGGCTTTTTAAGCTAAAGGTTTAAAACAAAGATAGCCTTTATCATTTTTATGCACGTATGTGTAGATGTGATCTCAAGTTGGTTCTAAGCAATTTCTAGAGAAAAATTCACCTTAGAAGATAATCACACATGAAAGAAATACATATTGATATAGATGTTTCAATCTTTTAGGCCCAAAAACTCACAGGTTAATACAATTCACCACAATTATACACCATGTTTAATCATACGATTGCCCTTGATAAAGTGTATACACTTATATTTCTTAAATAAGTGGCATCTATTGTACTAAAAATAAATTTAACTCAAGTTATGTGTACTACTAAAGTCATTAAAAATGGAAGCATAGAAAGTGTCAAAGTTGGCTAATCAATTGCAAATAAGTCAATAGGCATTCAAAAATTTTCAACAAAGATTCCCAAATATCAGTTATATAGAACATAACCTACCCCCTCACCTAATCCATACATTGTCCCCAATGTAATGACATAAAGTAAAAGAAGCTAAAATAGAAAAGAGGAGAGAAAAGAAAGCTTCTCTGTAAGTTAAACGCCAAAATCATGGGGTTAGTGGGTAAGGAGGTTAGAATCCCTGGTGTGCCCAATATGCTATTAAATTATGCTCCATTAGGTGCATATGGCATTCAAGTGGAGTTAGATGAGCATCTAAGTTGGCCTATGGAGGTTGGCTACTACTCGTTGTATCGGGGCAACCTGATTCTTTATGGTTGGACGTGGGTTAGAAGGGACAGCTAGACCCAAATTAGTAAAAGATATCCTCCCATGACTTATGTCAATGATTCCCATCCTGCACAAACATTCCATATCCAAAGGTTCTATGGCACAAGCCACAATCATGTCAGTATTTTTAGGGTTCAATAAATTCAAATTAACGGCCAATTGAGTGATATAGGACCTTAATATTAATGGTTTGGATTTCTTGCTTAACACAGATTAAAATTGAGTCAGAAACCAAAAACTCAAATTAACAAGAATTTGTTTGTCAATACACCACAAAAAATAAAATCCAGCTTTAGAAAGTGTACCAGCAGAATCCTGACGCCTTGAAAAATTATATGCTAAGAGTCGATGTATGAATTTGAAAATAAGATTTTTGTAAATATGAACCCTTATTCATTAGCATTATATGATTGACGATTGATAGACTACTGAGTCCACAATTCAGAGGCATCAAAATCACTATGATAATCATAACTGGAACTTACATAAGGTTCATTTTTAACGTCATCAGCTGATATAAAACCCATAGCAATGTTAAATTTCGTAACAGATAACGCAAATTCCTTACCCATAAGTCTAAATTCAACAATTCCTTCAATAAACAAGTGGAATTCTTCATGAGAATTAAATTGAAAAGTGTTGTAAAATTCTCTTTTCAATTCAACATAGGGAGGATAGTTAACTTTAACAAATGCATTCCAACAAATTTGTCTAACCAATTGCTTAAAAGACTTACGAATTTGTAAAGCTTCAAGAGTGTCGGTTAGAACATGCTTATAGGGGAAAATTTTTCATTAGCTCAATTGTTGAAATATATGATTGTCCTCTAGTAGTTGAGAAGAAGTGAAAGCCTCACTTTATGAGTTCCATCGACTTCTCCTTTCAATTTGCTTACCCTTTCGAGTGCAATTCCTAGTTGTAGAGCCTTGTGTTGGTTTGGAAATCAGACGAATTGATGGAGTTGGTGTTGTAGCTGTTGTGCTCGATGGAGGTTGGGTGGTCACCAATGTTAGGATAGGTGCAGCTAACTAGTGTGAATCACTCTTCTTGCATGCAATGGTTCCAATCTTTATGATTTTATAGTCCTGGAACATAAAAATGAAAGCACAAAATCAACAAAAAATTTGGACTGGTGGATGGGTTAGTTACGGTGGAAAAGAGGGTAAAAGATTGGAGTTTGCGTTGGAATGATATAGGTGTTGAATAATTTGGCAGTTGGTGAGTGAAATTTTGAGTAAATGAAGGCAAGAGGAAGAGGTGAATGAAAATGTAAACGTGAAAATGTGTTAGGCGGTAAAATGACAATGGGTGGTAGGAAAGGAATTTTTTGTAATAATTAAACTAGAATTGAAAATATTAACAAGTGAAAATACTAAAGGGAATGGAATAAAAATGACAACTAAAAACAAAACAATTTTAAAAATTTTAAAAATTGAGAAATACTGAAAAATAGAAATAAAATTGAACATGAAATTTTTGGGTGCCACCTAATGCGCTTCTTTTAAGTCATTAGTTGAACGTGTTCATCGACTTACCTAATCAAGTATAGATTGGGGCTACTAGCTTTATCTCTTCCACATTATGGACTGGAGAATTCTCACAGTATAGTTTCAAGTGATGTCCATTAACCTTAAACACCTTGGAAGTGTCTAAACTTTAAATTTCTACCGCACCATGAGAAAATACATTAGTAACAATAAATGGTCCGAGCTAACGAGATTGTAATTTTCCTGGAAATAACTTAAGCTTTGAATGATTAAAAAGAACTTTTTTTGCTAAAAATTGCTTCCTAAAAATTATTTTATCATGAAAAGCTTTAGTTTTTCCTTATAAATTTTTGCATTTTCATAAGCCTCATTACGAATCTCTTCTAACTCTTACAATTGCAATTTCCTATTATTACTAGCCTTTACCAAATCCATGTTTAACTACTTCATAGCCTAGTAGGCTCTATGTTCTATTTCCACAGGTGAATGATAAGGTTTACTGAAAACTAACCTATACGGCAACATGTCTATTGGAGTTTTGTAAGCAACCTGATACATTTATAAGGCATCATTTAGAAGTAAGCTCCAATCTTTTCTCTTCAGATTCACCACTTTTTCCAAATTTGATTTAATTCCCAGTTGGAAACTTCAACTTGCCCACTCGTTCGCGGATGGTATACAGTCAAAATACGATGTGAGACACCATGTTTCTTTATCAATGTTCCAATAATTTTATTGCATAAATGAGTTCCCTTGTCGCTAATCATAGCTCGAGGTATTCCATACCTAACAAAAATATTATATTTGACAAAATTAACTACAACCTGAGCATCATCTGTATAAGTAGCTTTCACTTATATCCACTTTGACGCATAATCCATAGCTAGAATGATATGTCTTGCCAAAAGATGAAGGAAAGGGACCCATAAAGTCAATTCCCTATATATCAAAAATTTCACATACCAGGATATTTGTAAGTGGCATTTGATCTCTTTATCCCAGACTACTTGCTCTTTGGCAATGATCACAAGACATACAAAACATGTAAGTATCATAAAATAATTTGGGCCAAAATAAACAATATTTATAAATTTTACGAGCTGTTCTTTTGGGGCCAAATTGTCCCCTACACATAGATGAATGGTAAAAATTTAATATGGAAGGAATTTCATCATCTGCAACACACCTTCTGATAATTTGATCAGCACAGGATTTCCAAAGATGAGGTTTATCCCATATGTAATATTTAACCTCTCGTTTAATTTTATCCTTTTTAAGATAAATCACTAGGTCAGGACTTAGTCACCAAGAAATTAACTATGTCAGCATACCATATAATTACCAGTTGGATTGTAAAGAGACTTTCATCTGGAAATTCTTCTTCAAGAATATCAAATATATTAGTTGGAGTGATCTGACTGAGATAATCAACCACTAAATATTGAGCTCCCTTTTTGTCATGTATTTCCAACTCAAATTCTTGTAGGAGTAAGATCCACCGAATCAACCTTGCTTCTTTCTTAGTCAGCAAATATATCAGAGTTATATCATCTAAATAAATGATCACCCTTGTACCCTTTAGGTAAGATTGAAATTTTTCCAACCCAAAAACTATAGCCAAAAATTCTTTCTCCGTTGTAGAATAATTCTTCTGAGCATCGTTTAGTGTCATGGAGACATAGTAAATGACTTGAGGTACTTTGTCCACTTTTTTGCCCAAAACTCCTCCAACTACATAATTTGAGGCATCTCACATTAATTCAAAGGGAATGTCCCACTTCGGTGGCTAAATTATTAGGGCTGTAGTGAGCCGTCCCTTTAGTTAATCAAATACAATCTTGCATAGCTCATCAAAATCAAATTTCACGTCTTTTTGGCGTAATCATACATGGGTTACGCAATCTTTGAAAAATCTTTGATAAATTGTCGATAGAATCCTGCATGAACAAAAAAAGTACAACTTCCCGCACAGTCGCAGGGTAAGGTAAAGATCTAATAACATCTATCTTAGCCTTATCGACCTCAAGTCCCTTAGAAGAGACTTATGACCTAAAATTGTGCCTTGATCAACCATAAAATGACATTTTTCATAATTTAAAACCAAATTAGTCTCAATGCAACTTTTAATCACTTTTTCAAGGTTGATAATACATGTTTTAAAAGATTATCCATAAACTGTAAAGTCTTCCATGAAAACTTCCATATAATTCTCCACAAGATTAGAGAAAATACTTACCATACACCTTTCAAATGTCGCTGGTGCATTACATAACCCAAATGACATTCTTCGGTAAGCAAAGGGCCGAATGGACATGTGAAAGTTGTTTTCTCTTATATGAGAAGACAATACCCCCACCTGTTTGAACAATTAGGTAAGAATTTTGAGGATGAAATTTCTTTAAAAGGTGGAGAGTTGTAACATCCCGTTACCTATGATGAGGTTGCAATAGTAATTATGAGAGATTAGTAAGAAATTAGAAAATGCATTTCATGCTCATGCATTATATGATATTCTCATATTCATGAATATTGAATTTTTGCACGTGAAAATACTTATACATGCATTCATAGACATTCCGGGTATAATTGATTTATAATTGAATTGTGAATGTGATTTTGTGGAGAATTGTGGT
>JANZXP010099774.1:0-20431 GCA_027576715.1 Erythroxylum flavicans
CTGTGTTTTCTTCTGTATCTCCACTTCGTCTGTGTTTTCTTCTGTATCTCCACTTGGTCTGTGTTTTCTTCTGTATCTCCACTTGGTATGTGTTTTCTTCTGTATCTCCACTTCGTCTGTGCTTTCTTCTGTATCTCCACTTCGTCTGTGCTTTCTTCTGTATCTCCACTTCGTCTGTGTTTTCTTCTGTATCTCCACTTTGTCTGTGTTTTCTTCTATATCTCCACTTCGTTTGTGCTTTGTTCTGTATCTCCACTTCGTTTGTGTTTTCTTCTGTATCTCCACTTCGTCTATGCTTTCTTCTGTATCTCCACTTCGTCTATGCTCTCTTCTATATCTCCACTTCATCTGTGTTTTCTTTTGTATCTCCACTTTGTCTGTGTTTTCTTCTGTATCTTCACTTCGCCTGTGTTTTCTTCTGTATCTCCACTTTGTCTGTGTTTTCTTCTATATCTCCACTTCATCTCTGTTTTCTTCTATATTTTCACTTCGTCTCTGTTTTCTTCTATATCTCCACTTCGTCTGTGTTTTCTTCTGTATCTCCACTTCGTCTGTGTTTTCTTCTGTATCTCCACTTCATCTGTGTTTTCTTCTGCACACTTAACACCCTCATCAAACTAGTTCATTTATTTCTAACATTATTATTATTTGATTGTCATCAAAATTAATGATCGTAAAGTCCTCCTGACTTAACAAGGGGGTGAGTACACTATGTACTTAATGAGCAAGAAAAAACATATATCGCAAACAGAACCCAGTACATATCAAGGCGGTCTAAATAACCTAAGGACGGTTTTACACATCTAACACGCATATAACCACCTATAAAGTGAACATATATCACATAGTAACACATAGGCCTAATCTATGACTTATCCCATACTGGTTAGGAACCATATAGGCCTAGCCTATTAATCACTCATTCAATGAACATAGATTCCAGTTCTAGTACACAAGAGGAGAAAAACATCACATGTAAAATCAAATCTCATTAGGAAGTCAAATCTCAGAATAAGCCAAAATAGTTATGTGTGTCACCACCAGTTGGCCAAACTAGTGTGCACACCCACCGATTCCTATTGTTGGTTTGACTTTCTTCTGTGGTGAGTCTATACTACGGTTGACAAGAGTGTCATGACCCTAGGTGATGACCTTGTCAGTGACCAGAGCTCTAGGTATGCAATTATCCGTAGAAAGGTGTCGATACGAAGACTTGACTTTTATGAACCAATGTTGAGCGTATGGGGGTTGCTTAATCTGTTGTGCCTAATACACAAATAGCCAATCGTTACCTCACCAACCACAAAAAAAATCATATATAAATATTTAATACTAAAATCAAGTAAGGTACTATGCCTTTATTTACCAGTCCAATCGATAAAATGGAACCTTGCCATGGCTCTGAGAAGCATATATGACTCAGTTATGCATATGTAAGTTCCAAAACATTATTTCATGTAGTGAAAGTCATCTTTTGCACACCAAATGCAAAGTTATTGAAAAATGTAGTTTTAGAAAATAAAACATTGTCCTTTGCACTTCAAGTATAGGTTTGTTGAAAACAATAACATTCCTCAAATATGAAATAAAAACATCAGTTTCACTTCAAGTGCAAAGAGTTATTTAAAACAATATTGTTTATTAAATACGTAAGTATACGAGCATCTATTTTAGATTCAATTCTACTATGTATTACCTAGGTTCAAAATTCATAAACAAGTCATCATGTATGTCTTAGGATGTCCTGACCCTATTTGAGAGATATGTTTTTCCCCAACTCACCTCAAAAGAAGGTGTACACTCCCTTGACTTCAACAATCCTCGGTACGAGCTCCTTGATCCATAGCTCTTGAAACTTTATACATACAATATACAATGTATTTACTAATCAAACATATATCTCATATTTATACACCATCATATAAGTGTATAAAACACAATATCACTATCTTTTTAAGCTATAAGATTATACAATGGATTCTCACATGATTACTTCCCTTATTATTCGCATACGCTTTCTTTTGCATTTTCCAAGGCATTTAATTCCTTTGATCCAATACTTACACATTTCAAAGCATAATTAAATACATTTTTATCCAAGCACATTAGGTCACAACTCATCAATCTATGCAAAAATTCAAGTTTACTCTAAGTAAACATGAAAACCTCTTTCCATTGCACACCATTACAATCTTTAAATCCTAAGCTAAGTTCAGTTAGACATTTTATTAAACACCTAATGTGCATGACTTTCAAGCCATAATTTTAAGACTTTATCATAGCAATTCATGCTCCTATCTTGTTATAAAACAAGCACTTCCAAACAACAACACACTTCACCACTCTATTAAATCCAATTCCCTTCATTTAAACCATTAATTTCAAAAGATATTCAAAATTTTGCAAACTCTCACCAAGAAAAGGTATCTCAGTTTTGGCTTAAGGAGACTTCTACTTGACTCATTTCATTCGTCCAAACCATATTTCATGCATATTCAAGCATGGGGAACAACATATCTTAACACCAAACTTAAAATCATAATGTAAAGAGAGATGAGACAAAATTTACCAAAACTTCCTTTAGTGATATCTTAAAATCCTTTGAGAATTTCTCAAATTTAATGATAGATTTGAGTTCCTTGATCTCAAATTAACTTAGAACACCATGGTTTGGGATGGCGAATTAAAAAATGGTGAAAATTGGGTAATGGCCGAAAGTGTTCTGCTTCTCCTCTCTTCTCCTTTCTTTTAATTAAAACAAAGTGTTTTAATGCTAAATGGTGGGATGAACGACCATGCACAAGGAAGAATGGTCTAGAATATTAACTCTTCTTTGACCAAATATGGTGAATTTACCTTTTTGCCCTTAGCTTATGTGAAATTACCATTATACCCTTCAAACTTTTCCTAAATTTGTAATTAAGCCTAAGATTTGACAATGACCAAAAATTTTTTTCATTTTGGTCCCTAAACTTTTGAAAATTAAAATTAAGCCCTTTAACTTTATAAAATTACATATTGGTCCTCTAAGAATTGAAAAATTACTTTTAAATCCCTCATGTACATCAACTTTTCTAGTTAAGCTTTCTAAGTGTCCAATAAGTCTATAAATCATGTCTAATCATCTTTAAGGCATTAGAACACATTTAACTTGGCCACCATGGCCGTATCCATCCAATGGACTCAGTTTTACACACTTAGAAGTTTATATGTCAGAAATCTTCAAGATTTCACATACCGATGAACTCTAAGTTCATGTAAGGGCATATAACATTATATATCACTGACATATATACTGAAAGGATTCAAATACATTTTTGAACTCATATACAACCATGCATATTGATAGGTGTGAAATGCATCACATTTTAAGGTATAGTTTGATATATGTTTAGCCGATTATTCGATTGTTCAGTATATGTTTAGGGTAGAATTATGTTAGTTTGTGATTTATTTGTGTTTTACGTGTTTTATAGGTTAGAACAATCCTTTGAGCTTAAATGTTATATTTTTGAGGTACCTTGATGTGTTTGTTGGTGTTTCAAGATAAATGATGAAGAACGAAGAATTTTCGAAAAGTTTTGAGCCAAGAATATGGCCCACAATCATAGCACAACAGGCCACGATCGTGACAGAAAAAGGCAAGCTGATAGGACCCAGGCCACAACCATGCACTTTGGGCCATGATCGTGACAGAGAGCTCTATGCTAGGCCATGATCGTGTACTTAGGGCCACGATTGTGAGAGAAAGGGTTAGGTGCTGGCCACGATCGTGGCCTGCGTCGAGCTGATACAGAAACTTAAATTTTGTGAGATTTTTCAGGTCATTTTGACCCCGAATTAACCTTAGGGATTCCAAGATATAAATAGAACATTACAAGATAAAAGGAGGAGCCTTTGGAGAGCTCTCACATCAGGTAAAATTTAGAAATCCTAGAGAGCTATTGAGTGATTTGAGGAAAGAGATGAAGGAAGAGATGAAGGAAGAGAGATACAGAGACGAAGCTTAATATGAAGTACTTCCCAGAACAGGTGGTTTCCTACTGTCGCTGCCTCCATTGATCAATTCCGAGCGTATTTTTCAATTTATTTCAGTTTTATTGATGTATGAAATTGAGATAATTGTTGAGAATAGGTTATGTCGAATGTTGATTATTATCTAAACTCACCTTCGGGATTTTGTCTTTGATTTTAATGAAATCTGATTTATTGCATTTTTATTTGAGTTATCTGGGATTCAATATTTGTTCTTAGTAATTTGGTAATAAACTAAGAGGGTGAGGTAAGTGAATATCATAAAATTGTGCTAATGAGAGTTAGGTAATTTGATAGATAAGAATTGAATCAAACTAGTGAAATCGTGTAACGAGAGATCGAGCATAGGTTTCCGGTAGGTCATTAGACAATTTTAGAACTAATTTAGTTTTTGGGTCAATTATGAGTCGAGAGATCACAATTCCATTATTTTAATTAGGGATTATTAATTAGGGTTTAAAGATTATAACTTGAGAGAGAGTAATCCACCCTAGGACTGTCTAGATCCAATAATTCAGTAATTGCATAATTGATTAGATTTTCATTAATTTTGGATTAAAACCCCCTTTCTCACAATTGGTAGTTCCTAGGTTAATTCTTGATTTGGTTGTGTGATTTGCTATTTTGTTATTAATTTCGAAATTTAATTATCATAATTGAATGTTTGATTGATTAATTTTCTACATTAGTTGGTTATTTTAAATTGCTATGATTTAGTTCAACCTTAGGTTTTAGGACTAGATTAACCCTCCTTGTGGGAATGATACCTTAGGCATTACATGAACGACTGTGTGCTTGTCGTGTTATCGAGGTAAAAATATTAAAACTTTTTCATAGCGTAAGACCCCTATCAATAAGTGAGACTTACTGTATAAATAGTCCCCCTGTTGTCAGTGATCATAGAAACCACATTTTGATTAATTTTAAAAAAATATTTATGTGACAATAGGGTGGTCCACTTTTATTTAAAAATATAAAAATAATATCATGTCAACTGACAGGAAGTTAACCCCATCAAATTTTTTATCCATTAAGGTTTGTTCTAAGTGTTTTGAAACCTTTAGGGCTCAGTTTGAATGCTTGAAAGCATTAGAGTTCAAGTTGTATTATGTTGTATACATTGAGGTTTAAAATACACTTTTGGCTAAAATATTTTTGATGCACATCATTTTTTAATATGGAAGCAGTGGCTCATATAAGAAAAAGTAAAACTAGTAATTAAAATCATGCGTTTAATAGTTACAAAAATTAAGAAAACATTAAGAAAAATCAATAGTTGTATTTGAAAAAATAAGCCACAAATTGAAACTAAAATTGATCTTAAAAGAGTTTTGAAAAGGTTAAAACTCTTAACAAATATCTAAAATTAAAAAATTTCTCTAAAAAGATATATGGATTTTAGCCCAGCCCTTCCACATGCTCGTGCTATTTTTACAAAAAACCGGGTAACCACTAATTCAAACTAATACAATAGCATGTTTTTTTATAAATTTTAAAAACAAGTTACTATTTTCGGATGTGGCATAAAAGGAAATATACCCACAAGCCATTTCCAACAATCCCTATAGATGGCTTGGTGGTAAGAAAGAAACAAATTGTGGGAAACGGAAGGAGAAATATTTAAACATCAATATCATTTTATTGAATTGATGCATAGTAAAATTAGGAAACAACTCATTCAATGAAGTAAATTACTCCTGAACTTCAGAAAACACAAGTTGAGGCCCTATAACATATATTATACCCTTAATCTTCACTATTCTGTAATAAATAAATTAGATGCTTTTAAAGGTCGTGCACACACCTTCTGTTCTCATGAGTGCTCTAGAAAGATAGCCTAAGTCTTTCATAGAAGGAGGTCTACCTTCACACTCCAGTAGATGGTTTCATTTCATAACCATGATACCATTAAAATTCACTTAGACTCAACTTCTACAAATGGAATCCATCAAGTTCATTTCTAACGAATGGCAGCAACGGGCTACAGATCCATCATGCACTAACACACGTCGCAGGGATGAGGAAAGTAGTGCATAACAATGACTCATATGGCTTCATTTAACTAAAAAAATGGGATCCACCATATTGTCTCAAGCAATGTGTGCTTTAGCTCTATCCCCCTCGATGATTCAAGAATAAGTGCCCTTGTTAGTCCTTTAATGAGAGGATTTGCCTAATTCCTCTCATGTCTAACAAATTCCAATGAAATCCATCCATTTTTCAAGAGTTGTCTGATTGCACTATATCTATTACGAATGTGTCTTCTCTTACCATTATAGTCACTATTTTTGACAATCCTAATAATTGTCTGTGAATCACAATGTAGGGAGACCGACACTAAAGATCTTCCCAATGCCTACCAATAAGTTCATCAACCATTATGCTTCTTGATCTATCAATTCAAGGGCTATAAATTATGATTTCCATTGTATAGCACTTCCACCTAAAGTAAAGACATAGCCACTAGTAAAACTGACTTCATCATTATCAGTTACCTAGCTTTTGTCACATAATCATTCTAACACCACAGGAAATTTACTAAAATGAAAACAACAATTAGTGTACTTTTAAGGTATTTAGGTTACGATGAAGTGTGATATAAAGTTCATTATTTAAATTACGAATATAACAACTCAATCTATTAATAACAGAGGCTATGTTAGGTCTAGAATAATGCATAAGAAACATTACACTACCTATGGTCTTGGCATATTGCCCTTGTGAAACACTAGGCCTTTTGTTCTTTTTAAGTGACAAATTAGGATCATAAGGTGTTCTTATAGGTACTACATCAAAGCAATCAAAAAATTCAACATTGTCTCAATATAATACAATTGACAAAGGGAAAAGTCATTTTTAGTTTTAGTAATTTTAATACCAATAATCACATCAACTTCTCCTAAATCTTTCATTTTATATTGAGAAGATAAGAAATTTTTGATCTCTTTTACCACATTTATATCAGTACCGAAAATAAGCATATCATCAACATATAAGCATATAATCACATAATCTGACACAGAAAATTTACAATACACATAAAAATTAGGCTTATTTACAATAAACTCATTTTTAAAAAATTGTAAATTAAATTTAGCCATTAAAGACAGTAACAAGTATTATAAGCATAAATCAGCCCTTTATTATGAATGGGATACCAAAACAACATGAAATGATTACATTATGAATAAAAAATCAAGTGCGTATGTTAATCGTTAATTCAATGCTGACATAAGACTAGCATCAATCTATATTTTGTCTTTAAATGTAACAAAGTGTAACTTAAATGCCTTAAATGTTTCTCTATGTAGCCTTGAATATTATTTCTCAATATTCTTGAAGATTCTCATATTTCTTCCATCCCACAAAGTTTGCTGATAGGTGTAAAACTTAGTATGTTTTTAGGTGTTAGAGTATGTTTTTATTGTTTTCTTAGTTGATAGTCATATGTTTAGGAATTATATTTATGTTTTTTGTTAGTTTTTTGTGTACTTTGTTTTATTAATTTCTTTTTAAGGAAAAATTTTGATCTTAATTATATATATCAAGGATTGTTTGATGTGTTTGGTGAAGAGTAAAGATAAGAAAAAGTGAAGAAAAGATGAAGAAAAAGCTGGAAAATTTAGTCTAGCATGATAGTTAAGTCTTGTGCACATCGTATAACTAACCTAAAACTATAGCTAGTGATAAGTCTAGGTCGATCCCACAGAGAGTATATGTAAAGCTTTAAAAAAAAAGAAATTAGTGTTTAGGTTAAGGGGGAGGGGTTTGGTTTGGCTTCGAATAACAAAATAAAATGAAAGGAAACTAACAAGAGTAAATCAAAGCAAACAATTAAAAATGATGGAAGTGATGAATACGTTTAAGATTCGATTATCGGTTCAATCTCAGCCTATACACAATTAAACATACGTTATTGTCATATTTTTCCCTCTTTTAAAACTATTGATCGGAGATTAACAACAAACTCTGTTAATCCTGATTTTCCCTTAAATCTTGTTTAATTAAAACAAGCATTTTAACTAAACATAACCATGGAACATCCTAGAACAGTATCTCTAGATTTAATTAGACAGTTACATTACGAGTAAGGAAAACACATCAATTTAGGCAATAACCATACAAGCTCTAGTCATTTATTCTATGTTGCATTATCCCTAATGATTTAACACCACTAGTTGCCATAAATGAATCTATAATGCAACAATTATGTATTGTATTTAAGTTCTAGCAATGATTCATACATACAAAATTAAAAAATAACAAGAATATTAATTATCTGTACATAAATACCCAAATCAATATAAATATAATAATATAAACAATCCTTAAAGAAGATTGAAGAACAATATGCAATGAAGATATGCTTAAATGCAATCCTCGGCATTGATTTCACTTCCGAACTAGAATGAGGAAGCTTAGCCCTCTATAAGTCTCTAACGAGTAAGTGCTTTGCCCCTTCACAAAGTGCGAAAACGATTCCTCACTCTTTTACTGACAAAAATGTCAATTTATAGCAAAAACTAGGTTTTTAAGCATATGTACAATTGTGTGCATTGCTGTGTAACCTAAAAAGTCTAAAAATTGTGAAAAGACATAGTTGAATACACGACCTTGTATCCAACCTTGTAAGTCCAAAATATTTCTTCCAATTGCATACACTGCCGTGTAAGTATATACACAGTTGTGTATCTCCCAGGTTTTGCTGAATTATTGTTATTCTTGTGATTTCTTGTCCAATCCTCACTATAATGCATCTCCTTCTTTTCTACAAGGGTAATTGAGTTTGAACATGGAAATGTTGGCTCAATGAATATGCTTTTAACTTATTTTAGCTTTTAAATTTCCAAATTGTACCTAAAATCAAATATGAACTAAAATGAGTATCTTAAGTATTTCACAACAATAATCAGTAAGTGTTAATAAGTGAATGTATAAACAATTAAGCACATATTAAATTCCCCCACACTTAGGTTTTGACTATCCTCATGCAAAATAACAAAATCAAAGTTATAAATTAAACACTTTCATAATTTCTGTATTTCCTAAGAACAGATAGCCATAAGTAAAAAGAAATTAACTTTCAAAATCATAGTAAGAACTAAACATTAAATTCCTCTACTCATGATCAATCAACAATCATCACCCTAAGAAAATGAATAATCTAGTATTAGACTTGGATAAAATGTGTACACCATTTATGACCATGACATTCCATGACTTTGCATATCATTTCATTTCTCCACCACCACGATTTACATGCATAACTATGAATCAAGGGAATTTTTAAGGTTGTAATATGGGCAAAGGTTAAGGTGAGATGTATTTGGGTAATGTAGCATAAGTCATCAAAGCTAGTGAAGTAAGAAAAATACTCAATATAACATCCAGCGCAAAAACCAACATTCACTCAAAATTGTGTACATCAGCTACGAAGAATGGAAAAACTGTGTTTCATAGCTTAAATTCAAACCTTCATACCATAAACCACTTGAAGTATAAATCACTCACAAAATTTGATCATAAGCAATACTTGGTGGCCATAAGGAGTGGCCCTTGAAAACTACCTCTCCCTCATTCACATTATAATCAACTAACCCTTTCCATACTACTTTAAGAGGAAAAATTAATTATAAATAACTTTTAAAATGCGTTTCCTCCTTGGTACTTTTCTTTTTTATAAAATTGAAAAATCTACATCAAAATTGGAATTCATTAATAAGAGATAAAATGATATTCCAACAATTATAACCAACCCACACATATGCATGTTGGGTTTTGATCCTGTATCACATGCATCAAAAATGGAAAACATCAACAAAAATATAAAACATAACCCAAAAAGCCAAGAACTTTTAAGTTCAATTAGATGTAACTTTAACAAAACATAAACTTAAGATGTGTATCTTATAATCTCCTTTGTTTTTCATTGTCTTCAACTATTCGGGTTGTTGTAAACCAGAAACCAAAGGAGCATGTCTCTAATGATATCCACGTGAAAAGCAAAGCTCGAAACCTTTTAGAAAGAATGGCTAAAACACACATAAAGTGCTAGTTTTGTGATGTATTCTTTGAGAGAGTGTTTGTAGAGAGTTAGAGAAGATGATGAACACTTCACCAACAAATCTCTTGTTTTCACATAACACTTGCACGAAAAATTGATGTTTCTTACACCCTTTGGCCTTCCTCTAACCCCCAACATCAATAGAGAGTTAGTGGGAATTAAGTGACTTTTAATCCTACTTAATTTTTCATGAAACTTCCACCCCTTCTTTAAAGGGTAATTTTGTCATCTTACCTAATAAGCAAGATTCACATGTGTCATATGATTCACAATTAAATAGCCCTAAACTAACAAACTTGTGTAGCTTAGTTATACATCTCTCATATCTTGGATCCCTATCTAAAATCATTTTACTCATTCTTCGCATCTTCAATGCGTGTGACTCATTAGGCTCCTTGTTATGTTGGCCACTTAAATTAACACTTAATTTAAGCAAGTCATGACTGGTATCTAACAACATAGACAATGTTCCCGTGCAATTCATCCTTTCACCATCTATACCCTACTTGGTTTACAGTATGGTTAAAGTGTTAACTCCCACTAAACTGAATACGTCACATCTAGGCCAAGTGATGTTAGTTCCTTTCCCCGAGGCTTATTACTCAATTGGATATGTCGCTGAAGATAATCTTCATGACATTTCCATTACGGCCAGAGATTCCCGAGTAATGACCCGGATAAGAGGTCGTGGGTATCATTTCCTTCTATCAGGAATAGTGAATCATTTATTAGTTACTCAATTACCTTCGAATACCTCAAGTTGTACCCAATCACTACCTTATGAGCAACCTCTAAGAGGCAATGAGGAATGGAGTCAAAGTATAGGATTAGTATCTAAGATATCCTTAAGCACCTTAATTCTAAGGATATTTACACCATTTTTATGGTGAGACTATCATTAATTGTCTTATGGCAGGTCATTCGATGTACTTGCTACTCTTAGCAAGCATCCATATGTTAACTCTAAACAATTCATGCTTACAGCTTATGAGATCCACTGCTTGATCTAATCAAGGAGTATAACATGTGCTAATTTGTCCAGATTAATAATGTCTCATCTCATTAATCTTATGACTAGGGATGATTTAGATACTAATATAATTACACATGATAAGAATCTCATTATCATGATCACTTTATGATTTCCTTAATATTATGTAATGTTTCAAAGATTTCATTAAACAAATTAATATCACTATCAATTCATAAAGAATAAGAACATCAAATTAACAAAAAAGCATTTTTATTAATCAAAAAGGTTTGTACAATAAGTGCTAAGGTGATTACCTTCACAGCACTTCTTTAATAGTGCATACCCCCCACACTTACACTTTTGTACATCCATAAACATCAACAATTGACAAACGCTCCACTAGCTTTAAGGTTTGGGTAGGAAATTTGATTAGGTTTAAGGTATGTAATGTGGTTAACATGAAAAGAAAAGGCAAATAAAGCTTAAGGGGGTTTAACGAGGAAAATTTCATATCTATGGGTAGTCTATTTGGCTAATATAACTTACAAAACAAAAATTTCCTATATCATTTTAATGTCTATATCATTTTCATATTAATGCATGTGATAAAAATATAATCTTAAATAGAAAATCAGAGCAAAGTTAGGATGTAAATGTCATGAAGGTCACACAAACAAAAGACAATGAGACTGATATGGATGTGTCAGTCTATAAAAGCTTAAAATTTCATTGGCTTATGTCTACCACTAGTCACTACTCTTCTAAAGACAATGCATATTAACCAATCATAAGAGTAAAAGTACATGTTTAAGTTGCCATGAATCTTTTTAGTCAATTCACTTTCTAATTATAAGTATATAGTCTTAAAAAGCAATAAAAAAAGAAAATTTGTTTTTTTTTGTTTGATTGATTTTGAAAACACCTAAGAAACACACATAAGTAACAAAAAAGCTTAAAATGTGCATGAAAACTAAGATCTCTACCCCCACACTTAAAAATTACATTGTCCCCAATATAACATCAATTGTCAGAAATGGAGCATTTAATGAAAACCATAATTGCAAGAATGTAAATAACAAATAAATTTCCCTTAGGCTACCGCCTGAGCAGTGCCTTTATTTATTGTCATTGGCTTGACTTCAGGTACCCTCATCAAGTTACAAAGTTTTGATCTCTAGGAATCATAGCTTTGGAATTTTCCATATGACCTTCATCAGGATAAGGCTTCAGTTGATGACGACTTAAATGCAATGTCTTCCTTGTTTTCAAACTTTTAATCTCCACTATACCATAAAAGGATCAACTCAATAAGGACAACATTTATGCAGAAATAGTTTATATTTAGCACAATAAAGAAGCACTTTTGATCAATGATAAAGCTTTTCAAAGAGACCTTAAAAGCTTTTCTCTTCTTTTTTGTTGAAGTCACTTATTATTTATTCATATGTTTCTACTTACAATCTTCATGTACTGGAAGGTCAATCACATTAATTGCAAAAATAGAGTAGTCATTATAGGAGTGATTATAAACATAAAATATATTGAAACGAGTAACTTCCCCATCGAATTCCATCGTGAGCGTACCCTTATGAACATCTATCTTAGTTTGAGCCATGTTAAGAAATGAACTCCCTAGTAAGATAGGTACTAGGTTATAGAAAGTTTTATCAATCATTTTAATCATATAAAAGTCAGTAGGAAATATTAGTTCATTTACCTACATAAGCACATCCTCAATCATACCAACTGGGTAAATGTTAGAATGATCAACCAATTGTATGGTAACACTAGTTTCTTTTAATGACCCTAGATTTAAAGAATCATACATGGAATGAGGCATAACATTAATCGATGCTCATAAATCTAACATGGCCTATTTAATCTCATTGTTACCAACATTACAAGGAATAGTAAAATGCGTCTGGTTCCTTACACTTAGTAGGTATTTTCATTTTAAAAACTACATAAATAGTTTCACTCATCCTAATCATTTCATTACTTCTTAACTTTTGCTTGTTTGTACATAATTCCTTAATGAATTTCACATACCTCAGCACTTGCTTTATCGCTTCTAACGGTGGGATATTCACCTCAACTTTTCGAAAGGTCTCCCAAATCTCTTTATCCTTGTCCTCTTTATTTGACTTTGCTAACCTACTAGGAAAAGATGGAGGATTAGTCTTTTTAATAATTGGGAATTTAAAATTTACCATTGAGCTCGATGGTATATCCTTTTCTTCTTTGAGCTCCTTCTTAATGTCTTCTTTATTATTCATCCTTTAAGTAAGTCTTTCAAGGTCCTTAAGCTTCCTACGACTCCTCAAAATGATTGCACTAACATATGGTAGTTTTCTTCCCCTTTAGGCGTTTAGATGATTTATCACCACTGCCATCTGGCTCATCTAGTTCTCTAAATTATGAATGCTAGAATTCACCTCCTAAAATTTAGATATGGTCTCCTGCTAAAATTGTTGCATACCTCGTTGGAATTGCAAAGTGTTAGTTATAATAGGCTTAACCATATCTTTTAGTGACATACCTGAGGTAGACGAGGCTTATGGCCTTGATTCGAATGAATGTGCTTCTTATGGCCTATTTTGGAAGTGATTATGCTGTTTATTTGATGATCACTCCAACCTGGGTTATACATATAGAAATACGAGTTGTATTAGTTAGGAAAATTCCCTCCTATAGTATTTGTATATTCCATACTCCCCTTTTGTAATATTGGGCACCCGTCAATTAGATGACTTGTATTTGAACATATTTTGCATGCCTTTACTTGTGCCTATCCAACTGTAATTTGTCTAACAAAATATGTTAGCTCATCTAAACAATGTTTGATAGATGAAGTACTTACCTCATTTATGTGACGAACATCATTACGAGTGCCAAATTGTTAGGTGTTTGAGGCCATACGCTCAATTAGAATCCTACCCTCCAAGGGATTCTTCTCACATAATGCCCCACCACTCACAGCATATACCAAACTCCTTTCCATAGGTAACCATCCCTTTTAGAAATACTAAATAAGGAGTTGTTCTGATATGTTATGGTAGGGACAGTTGGCATAAAGCTTCTTAAACTAATCCCAATAATCATAAACGGATTCTCTATTGTGTTATTTTATGTCACATATTTCTTTTCATATACTTGTTGTGTTCGATGATGAAAAATATTTTTGTAAAAATAGTCTCTTCATCTCGATCCATATGCTAATGCTCCTAGGGGGTAGATCAAAAGCCAGTCTTTTACTTTATCCTTTAAAGAGAATGGGAAAGCTCTCAATATAATATGCTTCTGTCACCTCTGGATGTTTTGTAATAAGATAGACCACATTGAGCTCTCTAAGATGCTTATGAGCAACCTCACTTGCAAAACCATGAAAGCTAGGTAAAAGATGGATTAGGCTAGATTTAAGCTTAAAAGTAACATTTTTCAGCAAAATTTGGAAAAGTGATGCATAAAGGTCTTTAAATCAAATCTAAAGCAGCCAACTCTTTTAAAGGTCTCGGATTGGCCATGGCTTCGTCAAATTCAATTACTTGCTACGTAACCTCTGCAATTTCCTTTTGATCTTCGAATCAAATTGTAGAGGTTCTCTATGTGAAGATCTTGTTACTACCATACATAAAAACTAACAAATGTCTAAAGATTAAGAAATAACTAAAAGAAGTGATTATAAACAAATATATATATATCAATTGTTGTTTTGTATATATATATACAAAACAACAATTATATACAAAACAACAATTGAAAGAGAAATCAAAAACTAAAGCACCACACTTCCCAGTAATGACACCAAATTTAATGGTGCATCGTAACACTAAACAAAAACTATAACTAGTGGTGAGTCCAGTTCAATCCCATAGAGAGTGTATGTAAAGCTTTTGCTATGAAAGAAATTAGTGTTTAGGTTAGAAGGTTTGGTTTGGTTTTGAATAACAAAATAAAATTAAATTAAACTAATGATAGTAAATTAAAGCAAACACCTAAAAATGATGAAAGTGACAAATGCATTTAGGATCCGGCTCTATGTTCAATCTCAACCTACACATAATTAAACATACGTCATTGTTATAATGTTTTCACACCTCTCTTAGAACTATTGATCATACATTAAAAACAAGCTTTGTTAACCCTGATTTTCCTATTAAATCGTGTTTAATTAAAACAAGATTTTTAACTAAACCTAACTGTCGAACAACCTAGAATAAGCTCTCTAAATTTAATTAGATAGTTACATTATGAGTAAGGAAAATAGATCAATCTAGATAATAACCATATAGGCTCTGGTCATTTAACTATGTTATGTTATCCCCAATGATTTAACAACAATAGTTACCATAAATGAATCTATAATATAATGATTATGTATTGTATTTAAGATTATAGCAATATGTTCATTTATAAATAAGTAAAGATAACAAGAATACTAATTATCCATGCATGAATACCCAAATCAATATAAATATAATAACAAAAATAATCCCTAAAAAGAGATAAAACAAAAATGCAAAATGATGATATGTTTAAATGCGATCCTAGGCATCGATTTCACGTGCTCTACTCCTTCACAAAGTCCCGAAATGTTTCCTCCCTCTTTTACCTTCAAAAATGTCAACTTATAGTAAAAACTAGGTTTCTGAGCATATACAAGGATGTGCGAACGGTCATGCAACCTAAAAAATTTAAAAATCGTGAAGACAAACAGTTGGATACACGACCTTGTATCCAACTATGTAAGTCTAAAATGTACCTTCCAATTGCATACACAGCCGTGTAAGTATATACACAGCTATGTATCACCTAGGTTTTGCTGAATTGTTATTCTTCTTGTGATTTCTTGTCCAATCTTCACCCTAATCCATCTCCTTCTTGTTCCACAAGGGTAATTGAGTTTGAACATCAAAATGTTGGCTCAATGAATGTGATCTGAACTCATTTTATTCTAAAATTGTACCTAAAATCAAATATGAACTAAAATGAGTATCTTAAGCATTTCACAACAATAATCACTAAGTGTCAAGAAGTGAATGTATAAATAATTAAACGTAAATTAATTATGCAATGCAGAAGTTGTACGATCTTGCCAGAGATTTTTGGCAATGTCAAGCATGTGGAAAAAACCTTAGACAACTCAAGAGTATATAAAGAAGCTCAAAACATTACTTAAATGTTGCACATCACAAAACAAAAGATCAAAAGTAGAAACATCAAGATCAACTCCAGCTTTCCAAATTTTCCAGCTCAAGGCTTCAAACTAATTACATTCTCTTCTCTTCTTCTATTTCATTTCCTGATATGCAAATCTAAGTCGTTGCATTTTAAACATGATTATGAATGTCTAAATCTATATTATGGCTTTATTCTTGAATTTTTTATATGACTTTTAGGGTTGTTAAATTCTGTACATTACTGATTTTTGATATTTTTTGTGCTCATAATTGATTTGAATCGAGATATTAAATCAAGATATTTGTGTTAATTTATGCAAAGAGAGTTGATACCTTAATAAACTTACAAATATCTGCCAATAACTAATTAAAGAGAGATCCTAATTGCAAGTTAATTATCCTTAGGATTGTTTCAAATCCAATTAAGTAGTTAGGAGTAGTTTTGATAAATCAAGAGATTGCAACTTAACTTTTATCTGTTTTAATTGGGATTACTTGATTAGATATCAATAGAGGGTAATCAAAACCTTTGGATATCTAGTATCAAGCATAGTTGAATTCCATAATTGAGTAACTTAAATTTCATTGTTATATTTTACTCGTTCAATCACCAAGTTTTATTTGTTTATTTTAATTTTTAGATAATTCAATCTCTTATTACCTTATACTAAGTATATCCCAAATTGTTAAGTTACTATATTCAATCCTTGTGGGAACAATATTAGTTATACTACAATATATAACTTGTATACCTATAGTATAACATAAAACTAGCAAATATTGGCACGATAAAGCAATAAGGAGGAACCACTATTTTGTTTTACCATGCATGTTCAAAGCTAAACACCAACCTAAAAATTTTTCCCATTCTTTTGGTGTATCTCCTAATAAGCATCTTCTAATATTGTCTTTGCATAAAGATGAGTGAACTGGAATATGAGGAATAGAAGAGTAATACTCTCTTGCTCTTGCTTAGATAATACAAACCTATTTGGTATAGCCATATACTTGTTGAATATGTCAATTATAAGCAATTTGTTCTTGATAGCTTTCTATATTGTTAATGAAGCTCTAGGCAATATATACTTACGCCAAACGAGTTTATATCATGATTCTATGTTTCCCTTCTCTTGAAACTACTTTATACAAGACGCACTAGTGAACTTACCATGTTTAGACAAAGTTCACTAGTTAAGATTTATCTTATTTTCCTTAAGTTCAATGTTGTTGATATGATTATACAAACTAGAGTCTCATATCCTTAATAAAATCTCAGTTTTGTTTACTAGAGCATAAACAACATATTGAACATCACCAATGATATTTATTATTGAATTGAGCTCATCAATATCTTCGCAAACTCTAGTAGTTAACAATCTATCATACCAAAAGAATGTATTAATACCATTTCCCAATATTCTAATTACATATGGCCTAACTTTTCTTTTCAATTTGAAGATCATTTTTGTTATGTTTAAAGCATTTTTAGGTATGTTCAGCTTCCATAAACTCCTCCTTTTGATGTAATAAGCATTTATTTATTTAACCCATAAGGATTGCTTATCTTCATTGATCATGCGCATTTTTTTAGCAACCATGATGATAAGTGTAAATTAAATCATTTTTTAGGGCATAGTTTGATATGTATTTAGCTAATTAGATCATTTAGTATGTTTTTAGGTTAGAATTGTGTTAGTTTGTTAACTATTTGTGTTTTAAGTGTTTTGTAGGTTAGTACAAGTATTTGAGCTTAAACATTATATTTTTGAGGTACTTTAATGTGTTTGCTAGTGTTTCAGGGTCAATATTGAAGAATAGAGGAATTTTGAAGGCAACCTGGGCCATAACACAGGCCTACAATTGTGATAAAAGCTCTAAGAATGTCCCACGGTCACGGACTGTATGTCATAATCGTGACAGAAGGCTCAAATGTGAGCCACGATCATAGTCTGCGTCAAGCAGATGCGCAGATACAAATTTTACATTTCGAGGGACTTTTTGGACCCTTCAGATCCCAGAAAAATCCTCCGTTACTTATAACATAAAAGACTATTTAAAGAACAATAAGAGAAGAGTAAAAGAGAGCTTTTTCATGCAGCCACACTTAAAACCCTAAAGAGAGAATACCGAGAGAGAGAGAAAAAAAAAGAGGAAGATGAAGCTGACTCAATGTGCTTCCTAGATCATGAGGTTTTTCGATGTTGCTACCTTTCATCTTCTGTTCCAAGTCATTATTTCCTTTTAGTTTAAGTTTTATTTATGTATAGAATTGAGATGGATAGTATGATGATAAGATGTGGAAGATTGATATTCCTCTAAACTCTCCTTCAAGATTTTGTTTTGATTTAATGTTATTTGAGTTGATTTTGTGTTATTTGAATTGGGTATTGTGATTTGTTACATTTCTTACATAATTTGTTAATAAAATAAGAGGGAGAACTTAATAAAAAATGATTGGATCAGATTAATGAGAGTTATGTGATTCAATAGAACCTGTAATTAATTAGATCGGAAATTGTGTAGAGAAAGATCTCGTGTAAGACCTAATAGTTTATTAGAGTTCTTTAGATCTAATTAGGATTGTGAGCCTTTTGTTAATTGAGAGAATACAAATTTCATAATCCAATTAGGGTTTAATGGTTATAACTCGAGATAGAGTAATCAACCCTAGGATCGTCTAGAACTGATGCCCCATTAACACAAAATCGACTAGGTTAGCATTAACGATAGGTAAAATACCCTTTCTCATAACTTGGTTAATTTCCATTGTGTTTCTACATTGCTAAAAATTTCATTTCTTTTTGTGTTAATTTCTAAATTACAACTCTTTCCAATCAATTCCTTGAATTTACTTGTCTTCTGAAACTTTGTTTTTGTTATTTCAATTTCCTTAGCCTTAGATAACATAAAATTAGATTAGTCCCCCTCCTCGTGGGATCGACACCTCTTATATGACACCTCATAGAAATGGTGAAATTATTACAGGCTACTATGTTGGACCCTATTTTTGGAGCCCAACACCATACTTGGGATCATGAAACTTGACATAGAGGAGGGGTTAAAATTTGGAATTTTGAAAGAAAAATCATTCGGAAGCAAAGGCGGGCTTCCCTGAGGCGTAATGAATCTTCATCGCAGAGAACTTATACGGGTCGATTTCACCACGGCGAATAGTATAATCTTCATTGCGGTGAAGCTGCCACATGAATTACGCCACGGCAAACTCTCGGCTTTGTCGCGGCGGCAGAATTCAAACCCAAGCTACCTATCTTACTAGAATGTAAACTTAAAATCTTTCAATCACATTCATCATTTCAACCCAAAAATAAAATGGATAAGAATGTAACTACAACCAATTTCTCAAAATCTTAATCTCATTTCCAAAATCGAATTCTTTGCGAAACATGAAAAATCATAGACAAAACCAAACATATATTTCATTAATAAAAAAAATAAGAGTTTTACTAAGGCTTAATGACATTTCAAGCCACAATACAACATTTGCTTCACAATCTAAAATACAAAAGATACTTAAAATGGAACTAAACCCTTAAATTCCCAAAACCTAACTCAAAATTTAAAAGTATGCAAATTCGGAGTGATGTCGTAACCCTTGACTACTCAATCTCTTGCTCCTCACCTGAAGACGGGACAGAATTGGGAGGGGGTGAGCTTAAAGCTCGTAGGTAACAATTTTATAATCGAGAAACAAGCAAAAACCATTTTCAAAACTCATTGCCATTTTACATTTTTGGAAACCATAATAATTTCGCATGAAAAATCACCAAACACTTATTTCTCAAAATTCTCATTTTGTCAAACAGTTCATGAGCAATTATAAATCATGTATGCATTAAACTTGCTAACACATAAACACATCAAAATGGTTTGGGTGGATCCAAAACAGAACGTACAACACATTTCCCATAAGGGTCCTATGTAGTTGTGAACAGAACATACTATCGTAATTCCACTTAATGATCTTGTGTAGCCGTGAACTTATAGGAGTCCATGAAGGAGCTCCATGCCACTAGCGGGCAGGCGAGAGAAGCCTTTACTTGGTCGATGTGCACGTAACAGAACTTAGGGGACCACCATAAACCCACATAACACATAATTCATGACTTGTAAACTTGTTGCCCAAAATGGCAATTCTTGAAAACTTGCTTTTCATAGACA
>JANZXP010099813.1:0-20421 GCA_027576715.1 Erythroxylum flavicans
ATACTAATCCTATACTTGACTCCATTCCTTATTGTCTCTCAGAGGTTGCTCATAGGGTGGTGATTGGGTACAGCTTAAGTTATTCGAAGGTAATTGAGTAGCTAATAAAGGATTCACCATTCCTAATTGAAGGAGATGATACCCACGACCTCTTGTCAAGGTCATTACTCAGGAATCTCTGGCCAGAGTGGCAATGTCATGAAGATAATTTTCAGTGACATATCTAACTGAGTAATGAGCCTTAGGGACAAGAAATAACATCACTTGGGCTAGATGTGACATAGTCAGTCTAGTGGAGTTGACCTTTTCACGATGCTCTGAACCAAGTGGGGTATAGATGGTGAAAGAATGAATTGCATGGGAACATTGTCTATGGAAGATTTCATGGTTAAACTACTAACTTTTCGGTCAATTGGGGGTCATGATGTGTTGCTAGATACCGCTCATAACTTGCTCAAATTTAGTGTTAATTTAAATGGCCAACATAACTTAGAACCTATTGTGTCGCATGCATTGGAGATGTGAAGAATGAGTAAAATGGGTTTGGATAGTGATCCAAGATATGAGAGAATGTTTGGGATTGTATCGCGATATGATCTTGATAAATCCTGATAAGAAATGTTAAAAAGGATTGAAAGAAAGTAAGTGTTGCATAGCTGCCAGTCTGAAAATTTTCCAAATTTTCAACAAACGTTTCAAGCTTTTCCACTTAATTCCCATTATTCCTCCATTCATGATGGGGGTTAGATCAGCCTAAAAGTTGGCAAAAATTGACTCAGTTTCATGTGTTGTATTTTAAAAAAACTAGTGAAATGAAGAGTTCATCTTACACACACTTATTCTATAAACTATTCTCTCAAGAACATACATCAAAGCTAACACTTTATGTATGTTCTAACCATTCTTCCTAAGAGGTTTTAGGCTTTACTCTTCGTATGGATATCATTAGAGACGTCCTCATTTAGTTGTTATGGTTTACGACAACCTGAAGAGGTGAAGACAATGAAGAATGAAGAAGTTTGTAAGGTATATATCTTAAGTTCATTTTTTTACTATATCTAATGGCACATGTTTCATTCTATATTTTCTATGTTTTGTTTTATTTTTTGCTAAATATTTTTTCATATGTGATTCATAATCAAAACCTAACAGTGTATATGTTAATTATCCAAAAGATCAATGAGGCAGCAGATAACATTGGAGTGGTGATAAAGGTGGATATGTTCTACCTTTATGGCATTATAGAAAGGGTCCACATCCACATCAAATACATCAAGCATATGAATCAAGAATAAGAGTTTTTATCATAGGTCTATATGCTACTAGATTAAGCCAAGGCATGGAAATACTACAAAGACTACCTAGGATGACACCAGCATATCAGATGGTGCCTATCACCTTTAAAACATCGAGAAAGATGGGGATAGTTTGGAAAAGGCTAGTTCAATAAGGACCATTTTATATTCTAGTGGGACCTTAGGAGTTTTTAGCTCCAAATGGACCAAAATGGGTAGCCCTGATATATGAGAGAAGTAGCCCATACAAGATCTTATAAATAGCCTTTAGTAGTACCTAAGCATTAGGATAACTCCTTTATTAATATAGGCAACCCTAGCTAGTCATCTATATCCCATATTTGGAATAACTTAAAGATCACACAATTAGAGAGATATATAAGGAAAATTTTAAGAATGCAGTGTACTATTTGATAGGGATAACATAATTTGGTTAAGCCCATAGTATAGTTAGAGCTGTAGGATTGCTGGATAGAGGAGGAGCTTATACAGACAGTAGGAAACTTAAGTGTGTACCACCTCTACCAACGATAGTTAGTACATCATCACTAACTCCTCAATAGATGAATGCTCCAACTACTACAAAGGTAACATCCTAAGACACTTGAGACCCACACACACCTATCATATAGATGGATCTCTTTACATATGCAAATCATGAACAGTCGATGACCACATATTAGACTTTTTACCTATTATAGTCACTTAGATTGTTTAGGAGTCTTAATATGTTTGATAGGGAATTTTTTACTCTTTTATGTTTGATTTTTATTTTTAATGTATTTTTCTTAATAATTAGAATAGCTTTACTAAAATAATATTACATTGTTTATTTTTTATTTGTTCAATGTGAATATAGTAAACTATAGTTTCTTTTCGATAGATATACTTAGATTATGTTTCTTTTATTTTCTTACTACTTTTTGATTCTTTATTTTTTTCTACTTATTTTTGCAAGAATAATAATGGATGGAATTCACACCATGATGCAAACTTCTAGATTATAAAATAGGGAATTATTAGTTCACTTTACCTTCTACTCTTGTTGATTAATTTTGTATTTTTTTGGGTTTTATTGTGTATATTAAGGATAATGTACATCTTTAGGTATGGGGAGTAGGTATTGTGGTTATGATATGTAACTAATTATGACTTAAGCATATTTTAATTTTTATTCATTGATACTTTTTTTATAGATATCTCTAATTTATCTATTCTTATTAAGATACATTTTAGTTATTGTGCATCATTGAATTAAACTAGAATATGAAAGGATGAAAGCATTAGATGGACTTTTACCTAACATATTATGGATAAATGTTTTGATTATCGATTTGGCTGAAAGTGCATATATTTTTTCATACATGAGCCTATATTTTAAGTTCTAAAGCCTGTGGGCATTTATTATCACTCTATTATGCTCTATTTCCTTTATTTTGTGAATATATGCATAATTGGATGATTCTAAAACTTGTTTGATCAAATAAGGGAGGTTATAATTGGTGCTTTGATGATAACAAGATATAATTACTAATAGTTAGTTTATTATTTTAACGAAAGGTAATATAAGAATGAAACAAAGTCATAAACTCAAGAAGATAGCTTTTGAAGTAGATTAAAAGAAGTTGAAGGTTATAATCGTCAAAATGAAGATTGAACCAAGAATAAGAGAAGATCAAGGCTTATCTAGGTAATTATCTAGTTTTGAATATTATTTGTAGTCTCACATTGTTAATTTTATGCTCTAAAAGGCTCACCATAATATAATTTTTTTTCATTACACAAGTCTTCACATTCATTAAGAGGCATTTAAGCTTTTTTTAATAAAAAAACTCTTGATATTTTAAACACTCTTTAGGAAATAATTTAAGAAGTGTTTGAATCATAATTGAATTTTAAAATAGTTTTTAAGCATTCAAAGTTGTTAAAATAAGGTTTTTTGGGTGATTGGTCAACTTGTATAGGTTAGTGGTCGACACATATAGGTTAAAGTTATTAAATTTAATGTACAGTGTGTTTACTATACCATTAGTTGATATATGGATCTATTAGTATGCCTACAAATTGACTAGTGCTCCAATGGATAGTGATTATAGTGACTTTAATGAATATTACTTAACTAATGCTCTGCATATAGCCGTTAAAATAGTTCTTGGCGCTGATGGCTAGGAAGGGTCCCAAAACATTATAAATATTTTTTTTCTCATTGGTTTTCGTATGAAGAAGGTTTCAGGTGTTGTATAGACAAATTTTAAAGTTTTTTTCAATCATTTGAGCATCATTCTCATAGGTTATTTTGAAGTTATCAAGTGATAAAGTGAGAAATTTTGGGTTATAATATTTTTAGGCATATATTATTATATTTGGGGGTGATCCAAGTTTAACTGAGGTTCTTCTTCACCTTAAAATAATTTTGTCAAAAGAGACCTTATTTATTGAGAAAGATTGTATAAAGGTTATTTTTCCATGAAAGAAGAATTATAATGGAATTCCAAGAATAGCCTTGGGAGTGGACATAAGGAAGGTTGCTTACCAAACTATTATAAATTAGCTTGCATTCTTTCTTCCTTATCCTTTTTTTAAGTTATTGTTCAATTGCTTAATTTATTTACATTAAGTAATTTCCCCATCCTTATTTACATTGATTATTGTTAATTGAGTATGTTGAAAAGAAAAGTTTTTAAAATTTTAAACATCCAATTCACCCACCTTTTAGGTGCCATTAGGTATAAACAAGTGGTATCAGAGCGACTTTACTAGGTTAGCATTTCTAAAAAATCCAATTGCAAAGATCATAATGGCATATTTAGGACCATCATCATTGTTCAACCAAGAGGGAGAACACAATAGTATAACACCTTTCTTTAATGGAAATTTTTACCTTTATTAGAAAACTAAGATGAGATTCTTCTTAATGGATGAAAGTAAAAACTTATGAGAAATGGTTTCAAATGGTCCTTTTATTCTAATGAAAATTATAAATAACAAAAAGATACCTAAATTAATGGAAGAATAGGAACCTTAAAAGAAAGATTAGTTTCCCTAAATAGTAAGGCCATACACATCATTTTTGTGCATTAGGAAGAAATGAATTTAATAAGTCTTTATATATGAAATGACTTGTGAAATTTGACACGATTTAGAAGTCAAACACGAGATAACAAATCAAGATAAGGAGAACAAAATAAGCATGCTAACGCATCAATATGAATTGTTTCAAATAAAGCATGGTGAAACATATGTAGCATGTATACTATATTTATTGCTATTATTAGGCTCTCAAAGGTATAAGAAAGACCTATATTAACTTTGAGGTGATAAGAAAGTTTCTTAAATCACTTTTGAAGACATAAGAATCTAAAGTGATGGCTATACAAGAAGCCAAGCATCTAAGAATGCTAATATTGGAGGAATTATTTATATCTCTCTTCATATACAAAATGAGGCTTTAAAAGATGTAAGAAGAAATGATGTTTCCAAAGAAAAGGAATTTAGCATTTAAAGCCTTAAAAGAAGAATTGTTCAAAGAGGAAGAGACATACATTTTTGAAAGTAAAAAGAAGAAATTATCTTACTCACTAGAAAATTAAGGTTTTATAAAGAAGAAATTCCCTAAAAGAAAGGAATTTAAAGGAAGCTAAAAGTGATTTAAAGCATAATTTCTCTAACATTATTTACTTTGAATGTGGAAAACTTGCCAATATCATAATGTACTAGACTCAAAGATAACGAGAAGTATGATAGAAACTATATGAAGAAGAAGAAGAAGAAGAAGAAGAAGAAGAAGAAGGACGGTAAAAAAGCACTTGAATTATCAAATTAGGATGAAGCAAGTGAATCTAAAAGTGAAAATTTGGAAGAAAAGATAGATTATTTATATTCTATTACTATGGAAAATTAGAGGTAACATTTAGACCTAATTTATATGAAAGTGATAGTGATTTTACATATGATGAATCAATTAGTGCTTGATTTATTATCTATTTGTTCCTTAATACTTAGTGATTAATGCTTATGATGTGCCTAATATATTAATTTTGATTCATATTTTAGTTTAGGTACAAGTTGGCGTGAAATAAGAACCAAAAAAAGCTAAATTCATATCATTAGTGTTGTTCCATTGATGTTTGATCTTATTAGCCTTCGTCAAGCAAAAAGGAGATGAGTTAGGGTGAAAATGGAATTGAAAAATGGAAGAATTGGGGTCAATATGATTTACAAAGTTGCCTGTAAGGACATGTAACTCATTGGAAATTTTTACAAACTCGAAGATGCTATTTCAATGATCCCTATAAGCTACATACCTCCATGGAGACTAAGTGAGTTATATGATAATGTATCTTGACTGTGTTTCTATATATGAATATGTAACTCTAAAATTTCTATAAAATTGACATACACAGTCACTACATGTCTTTGAAGTTGATCATTTATAATCACACATCCTTAATTTTTTTACTATAAAGAGAAATTAAAAGGCCAAATAAGGTATGTACTAATTGAAGATAAAAAAGGAGGCAGTTTCCTTTCCCTTTTGAGAGCCATAAGCAGTTAAATTACTTCTTTCTAGTTCAAAGTAGATATCAAGAATGATGAACATATTTGGGCATCGATCAATCTTAGTGATGTTGTTCAAGATTTTAGAATTGAGAATATTATTTTATGTTTAAAGTTTGGGATTCTTGTATGAATGATTTAGATAGGTGTATTTAATTATTCATGTATGGATTCATTGACAAAATCAAGATTGCAATCCATAATTATTATAATTCTGGTTCATATGTAAACTAATAGTTGTACATAATTAAAGATAATATAGCATAAATTAAATGATTAGAGTTTATGAGGTTATTGCTTAGATTAACCTATTTTCCTAATAAGTAATATGGTTATCGTAGTAAATCTGGAGAGTTTATTCTGGGTTTATATGGTTATGACATTAAATCTGGAGAGTTTATTCTGGGTTTTCTACTAGATAGACACAATTAAAGAGCTTGTTTTTTTCCTCTTTTATCAAAGTTCTTCTGGCTTCTTTCTAGACCAGCTCTTGGTCTGTCTTTGATATTATAAAACCTTAAATCACTATCTGTTTGTAGGTTCTCAAGTTGATGAAAAAGTTAAGTGTCAAACCCGACGAGATAAGCTTTGAAGACATTTGAGTTTTGATAAGATTTGTGAATGTGGAATATCAAGGACTCTTGAGACCATAATTTAGGGTTATAGAAAAGCCAAATAGTCGTACAAAAGAAGGAAAAAATCTCTTGAAGATGAGAAAGTTTAAGGTTAAGCCAACAAAGTCATTATGTTACTTATTATTGATGCATAGTGATAGGTGTAGATTATCATATAATTTTCTATGTGTTTAATTGTGTTTTAAGTATTTCTTAGATTCTTATCACGAGTATAATCTTAGAATTATGTTATTGTTATTGTTTGTATGTGTTCAAATTGTTTGATTGGTTTGGAGTAAGAATTTGATCTTAATTTATGTCTCAAGAGGTGTTTACTATGTTTGTGAGTGTTTGGAAATAAGAAATTGAAGAATGGAGAAGATGTTATATGTGTTTAGCATGCACGATCGTGTATAGAAAAGCTAAGGAACATTCAGTAGTTCTCTGTCATGATCGTGACACCATGCACAATAGTGATATCAAAGGAGGATTCACGCAAGTCATGATCATGCACTAAGCGCAAGTTTTTTAAGTTTTGAGGGTTTGGGGCTATTTTGGAACCGAATTAAGTGGGGAAACCCTACACACAACCCTAAAATCTGCAAGCACTATAAAAGAACATGAAAAACACCCAAAAAGGTAGAAGTCACTATTTCAAAGTAGATCAAAAAGGAGAGATCAAAGAAAGATTAAGAGAATTTCTGACATTCCAGATCAAGACTTCAATTAGTTTTTACTCTTTTCCCTTAATTTTTTTCATAGTCTTGAATGTGTATTTGGAATTGTAAGATTTTTAACATGATTATGGGTTTCTAGATCTATATTTAGGAATTATCCTAGAATTATTTTGTGAACCTTATTTCTTGTTAAATTTAAAACATTGGTGAATGTATGTGATATTTTTCATGCATATAGTTGTTAAAAAATCTAGAGATTGAATAAAGTCATTAGTGTTAAGGTGTGCAATAAGAGTTGGTCAATTAATAAACCTAAAATTATTAGATTAACAAACAGTTAAAGAGAGATCCTAATTGTAAAATTAATTATCCACAGGATTGCTTCAAATCTAATTAAATAAGTTAATTGTAGTTTTGTGCATTAAGAGATTACAACTCTATTAATATCAAATTTTATTAGGGTTACTTGATTAGATTTTGAGATAGGAATCAAAACTTTAGGATATCTAAGATAAAAACACAATTTGAATCAACAAGATAAAAGGAAATAAAATAATGCTAGAATAGTTGCTAAGTCTTCAAACATGAACAATCTTAATTTCATAAGCAGCTCAATTGTTTAATTCTTACATATTTTGTTAATTGTTTTAATTTTAGTTATTTATTTTAATTCACATCAATTCGTCATACCTTAGAGAAAGTTCTTTTCAAGTTGTTTAGATGTCCAATAGTCCTCATGGGAACAATAACCTTGACACTATAAGATATAATTCGCATAATTGCAGTATTGAGAGTTTTATTTTCATATAAAACTTGCTCGACACATGGCACGCCTCGCGGCTAATAAAAAGGAATAGTAAAAATCTTGGAACCATAAAAAGAAAGTGTAGATCCATTAAGATTATTTTTTCAACTATTCCTTCTAATTTTAATTTGGATCTACAGACTTTTAGTATCTATTACTTGCTTCTCGTTAATCCTTTAAGACTAATACCTGAAGGCCCATTAATAAAAGATCATCATTTGTTTTTGTTGATCCTTTTAAGGTTGGGTTTGTAGATCTATTAGGTTTCAATTTCTTTAGCATTTACGTTTTTAGACCTTCAAGAGATTTTGAACTTCTTCTCCCACAGACATTCAACCTATTTTTCTTTTCTTTAAATAATTTAGAGCTTAAAAGTTTTAGACCCAATTAGATTATTTAGACTAAATCTAATATTTTGTATTAAGTTTAAAACAATTTAAAATACCATTTCTGAAATTTTTAGTACCTTATTTTAAGGATCCTTTAATGTTTTTATATAAAAGTCTTTACTTTATTTCTAATTTTCTACTAAAAATTCATTTTACTTCTCTTAACATTTTTCCATTTTTACATTTTGATATAAATTAAAATTATCCACTTTAAACTTGAATCCAAATTTTTTTACAATCTAATCGCTTTAAATAGGTGAAATGTACCTCATTTTGGTGGCTAAGTTTGACAAAAGCTTAAAGATACAAAGGCTAGTCAAAGGGCATTGTTACCAATAATTGGGGAAAGGATTATAATAGGGAGGTTACCATAGAACTACTAGCTTTAGTTAATAGTAGATAGCACTTGGATCTCTTCGCGGTACTACTTGGTTATGGACTAGTAAAAGTTGGGCCTTGCGATAGTAGAATGGTTGACTGATGAATAGTGAGTTCTAGAGCTAATATTAGGACTTGATTGTTTAGAAACTAGGTCCTTCACTTAAGGATTTTTGTTTATTTTTAACAGGCACACATAGATAATTTATTTTTATCCCTAAACCAAATCATAAACTCCTAGGTGTTTATTCACATGTTTTAAATTTTATTTTACTCCATAGACATCATTATAGTTATATTATTTTAATCCTTAGATAAGTTCTTAAACTTCCTGTCACATGTTTAAATTCTTATTTTAATATTTTATCAATTTAACTAATTTATTTTAAAGGTCAAACCATAAACTCTTACACATCCAAACACCTTTTTTATTTTCTTTATTCAATATGCTTTTATCCACCTTACACCTAAGTTGATTGTCTTTCAGAAAATACCCAAATTTACAAACCATTATTTAGATCTAAATAACCACTTAGGTAGAAGAAATAGGTGACCTTTCTCTATTTTATGATTTAACCTTGAACTCATTTTTTCAGTTAAAAGATTTTTTAGTTTATTTCTTTTAGGTTACTTTCTATCTTTCCTTAATAAGGAAATATGGCGGCTCCATTGAATAATTTATTCAATATTTTGTCTCATCCCTATATAATGCATCTTGAAAACATTAGTGATAATCGGGAAGGAAGAAATAAAATTTATGGTATTTAAAGGAAATTGTAGGTGATGTTACGTCACTAGGGTTAGGGAAAGTTAGAAGAAGCTTAAAGATTTTAGTATAATTCCAACTTTCAAATATGTAACTAATTTGAGAAAGAAGATGCTTCCAAGTTAAGGTTACATAGTTAATAATTATGCACCAAATAATGTTACAATACTAATTAATGTAAATTTGACATTGTAAGCAATAAATATTTTACCTCATAATTGATCATAATTTTACCTCATATTTGATTTTTTTTGTTTGATGTTTTATACTTTTATTGTATATTTGGTATTTAATGTGCTTCAAGTGTGTTTATAGGTTATAATTGCATTCATGGAATTAAAGGAGAAGAATTCGGATGAAAAGATGGCATGGAACGGTGAATTGAAGCATAAAAGTGATGCACGACTGTGCATCCAAGCCATGTAGAATCGCATTTCAGGTGTTTTTGGACATACACAATATAATACACGACTGTGTAAGTCCCAAAAACCATAGTTGTTAATATAAAGATATGTTTTTGGAAGCTAATCACGGGGGCAGACTCTTGGAGGTGATTCCAAACATGGAGTTCATCCAAAAGGAACAATTTTGGTCCAAAAAAGAGGAAAACATAAATAAATCATTGATAAATCCATTGAAATACAAGATCAAACCTCTACATCACAAGAGTACTCGATTGAAGACAATCAGGGAAATTTAGAATTACAAACTCGTTCTTTTTTATTTGTTTCTCTTTTAATGTTTGATTTTTTATTTAATTATGTGTAATTAAACATCTAGTTAGTATTTAGCTTTGATGAACCCTATTTTGATACCTTAATATGTCTTGATTTTTTTATTAGTACAATTGTTTGATTAATTTATTAGCGATCCAATTACTTGTTTTATTTATGTTCTAGTGTTTTGAAATATTATAACTTAATCTAATTTCATACATAGTGATTAAGAAATCCTACGTTTTAATAGATCCACGGTGTTTAGAAAAAGTTAATTGCAACCTTAGAGATAGGACGACATAAATTTTTTGGATTAAGGTCAAACCTACTAGAGGGATTCATAAAACGGTAACGCAATCTTATAAGATTTAACTTGAGTAATTTGGTTAGAGACCTTAGGATTAGTTGTCAGTAGACTCAAGGTCAGCTACTGGCATACCATAAGAATCTCCACATTCTAATAAATCATCAAAAAAATTACATGACAAAAGGTTAATCTGTTAAAGGTTTAGGGGGATTTGAAACTTATGTACTAATTACTCGATATCGATAATTTCAAAGTGCTTCCTAAATTTTCTTTTCAATTTTGTTAATTATTTTCTTTTACTTAGTTTTAGCTTCTTTTAATTAAAAATCTAAAATCAATCCTTATGCTAGATAATAAAGGAATGGTAATTACTAGTATTCATCATCTTCATGGGATCGACATGTACTTGCCAATACTAGTTACAGCTACATCGTCTTGCAGTTATTACAATATTGACTAAATCACAAAAATAAGTCAATTAAGTTTTTAGTGTCTTTGCCAAGGACTTTGATATTAGGAAAGCTCGAATGCTATTACTCTAGTCATTTTTATTTTTATTTTACATTTTTATTTACTTTATTTTATTTAATTGTATCTTATTGTATTTGGGCTTATTAATTTAATTATCATTAAAATATTTTAATTGATTTTGGATTTGTTGTTTCTTGTAGGAATTATGATTCATTGTTATAGCCATAACTCGCAGTCGAAGGATAAAGCAGACGAAAGTTTTGTGGGAACCAAAATATGTCTTCACAGTCTATATAATCACCCTATTAGAGAGAAGGATGCTGTAACACCTCACTACTATAGAGCATATACCCACACATCTAGAGGACATTCAAGAACATACTCTATGAAAATGGCATGTTAGAAAAATCACATCAACTAATTAAGGCATCACATAGAACAATAGTAGTCAAAAGATTAACTTTTCCTATTTCATTCACAAATATAACTTACACTATAATATTACACTTCATAATACATATATTTACATCACAAAATCATTTGAAATCTTACTACTCTTTTTACAAAAAGTTTTGCAAGAAATGAGAAACTAATTAAACACAATCTACTAGACCCCTCAGATCTTAGCTAACCAGACCTTTGAGCCATTCTTGTTCCAAAAGTTGACAGTGCTAAACTTCTATTGAGTGAGCCAACATCAATGTGCTTACTAGGATAGGACATGAATATCATAAATATATTTCCAATTCAGCAGATGTATCACAACATATCTCAATAATACATCATGAACTACAAATAGTCCATACAACCTTTTCAGAACAATCCAATCATTTTTCTAAAAAACTCATACCATCAACTTATACACAAATATTGCATATCACCATTTTAACATAATTCAGTAATTCTTCACCATTATTCACATGATACATATAAAGATATATATAAATGCAAATGGTTATATGACTCCACTTTCATTTTTATTTGTTGTGACTGAGCACCTATTTACTGTATCGTATTTATTGTGAATACTAGGATCATTTCATTTACTGTCCTATATGCATTGTGGATACCAAACTCATTAATAACTGAGCCTATGGCTCTTTGTGCACATTTCTGAGCTTTAAGCTTTTTTTCAAATTGGTCACTACCCCTTTATTTGATTATGCATAACAATGTGATGGAATGTATCATTTCACAGAATATACTATCACCAACTTTCAAAGCACTTCCTGTAGAATCCAAATTATCAAACTCCTCAGACATTTAATCTCCTAAATTATCACGATCACATAAGTAATAATTCAGTGATTGGATTTAAAAAAAAAACAAACCAATCACAGTGAGAAAACATCTAGTCAACTTATAATACGCTCCAGAAAAGCTATTACCTTAAAGACCTGGCAATGTTTAGATGTTGACGACCAATTTGTGCATCTATAGTTAAGCAATACACACATACTTCTTAATCACTAATTTGTTCAATCATAAGAATATACAATCATGCACATATATATATGTGTCATGTTCGATGCATGATCAATTGCCTTTCCCTGGGTATGTATCCTTAATCACGAATCTTAACCATTCATTCAAACATTATAGCTTGGATATAACTATTTTACAATTAGGTTTATACTTTATAAAAACTTGATTATTCTAATTGATGAATCATACATTCACTAACCCTTTTCTAACATTATATATATTCACACAATTCCCAATTCTTATTCATTCATTCCAAATGCATTATTCATATCCTTTGGATCACATTTGTATACATAAGAACACCTTCATTCCTTTAACACTCATAAATTCCAAATTTATATACATTAATATCAAACAATCATTTCTTTAAGTTATAACATCAATTAACAACCTAAACTTATCAAACACTTAACTAACTTATCTAACATCAAACTAGGTTTATTTTAGGCCCCAGTCAAGTCCAAATGCACCAAAGTAAATTGACTTATCCTTAGTTAATTCAATAATAACACAAATTAACAACATTTTCTTCACTTCAAGGCATTTCCCATGATCATATATGCAGTTCATATGATCGTGGGATGAGTGAATCGAAAGTTCACCATCCAATTCCTTCATATTTTTTCTAAATTTTAACATCTTAATACCAAATTTAAAACATCCTCTTAATAGTAAATATATAATAATTATACCATACTTATACTCTAATTCCTCATCAATATCATCTCCAATTCCAACTCAAAATTATTCAATTGGAAGCTCATAAATTATTGTCTTTCATGCATCAAAAACCAAAATAGAAACTATCATTGACAATATATACGTAGTCCTAGTTCTTTTCCATTTCAAGAACACTACACTAGCACTTTACTTTAGCATAAATTTACCTTCATTATACTTCAAATGCATATCTAATTCATCCATATATCAATCTATATCCCATGGTTTTCATACATCAAAAACAAAGCATAAAAGTATCCAAGTTCATCCAACATATTCTAGCACACTTCATTATTAACATCATATATAATCCATCCAATTTAATCATCATAATCTTTCTATTAAAACGTGCCATAAAGATCAGATTTCTACTTACTTGTAAAGCTCAAATTTTAGCTCAATACATCAAGTTAACCTAGTCCTCCAAGTAAGCAAGATCATCACAAATTTAAGGTGAAAATAAGTTGGTTTCCGGTAATAAGGTGAAGGCAATAATAAGCTAGTTCTTTAGTTATCTTGTGAAAGGTAAAAGTATGAATTTGATGTGGCAATTTAGCTAGAACTAAACAAAAATATAGAGATGTAAGATAGGAGATTTTTGGTGGAGAGAAAAGAAGAAGATGGTGAATGTTCTAACAGAAACTTTGCTGCATGAGCTTAATCCAACTAGGTGCAAGGTGTCACCATTTGACTATGGCATTTGTCACTAGGCATGCCTTCCGTTTTTCCCATATTATAGCTACCAAATGACACCTAATTACTAGTCCATTTTTCATTCAATAATTGCTACCACTTGTCAATTAATTACCTATACCAAATGTCACTCATTTATCTATGCCATTTGTCACTTATTTCGTAGGTTTACTCATCCTAATTTTTTATGTGTCAATTTGTCTTGCCACTTCACATTTTTCTTAATCCAAATGTACATATTAATTCATCAATCTCCGAATTATAACAATAAATTCAAAATTGCTTATTGAAATCTATCAAACTAGAATTCAAGACATACACTATACACAATTCACATTATGATCATTTTAAACCTTTCGTACCTTGGAACCTGTCAATTGAGTGCATAAAACATTTTCGCATTGTATACGAATTCATAATTCATATGTGTATGCTAATGATATGCATATGAATGAAATGAATTTCATAAATTCTTAATGATATTACTCATATGTAATGGTCTAGGGTTCTAACCCCTTAGTATGTTTTGGAAACCAGCTATTATAATTCTTCCCCCTCAAGAAATTTCGTCCTCGAAATTCTTACCCGATTGATCAAATAGATGGGGGTATTGTTTCCTCATATTCTCCTCAGTTTCCCATGTGGCTTCTTCTCTTGAATGAATCCTCCAAAGGACTTTAACCAATGAGATCACTCAGTTTCTCAATTGTTTAGTCTAATAACCAACTATCTTGACCGGTTCCCTAATATAACTCAAATTACTTGCAATTCCAACTTCCTGTGCTAATAACGCATGTGTCAGATCTGACCAATATCTCCTAAGCATATTAATATAAAACACGTTATGGATCAGAGCCATCTCTGCTAGTAATGCTAACTTGTAAGACAATGATTCAACTCTTTTAGTAATCTCATATAGACCAATATATCTTAGGCTTAACTTACCCTTTTTACTAAACCTTAGCACTCCTTGTCAAGGTGATACTTTCAGAAACACCCTATCTCCCATTTGGTACTCCATATCTCTCCAGTGCTGATCTGTATAACTTTTCTATCTATCTTGAGCTGCGTTAATTCTATTATAGATCAGTTTAACCTTATCAATAGTATCTTGAATCAATTCTGGGCCTTTAACAATCCTTAGACTCCTTTAACAATCCTTAGACCCTCTTCATCCTAATATAATGGCAAACGACACTTTCTGCCATATAATGCCTCATATAGTGCCATACCGATACTACTATGATAATTATTATCGTATGCAAATTCAATAAGAGCATATTGATCCTATGCACCTTCTAATTCCAAAACACAAGCTTTGAGCATATTCTCAACTATCTTAATAGTTCTTTCACTTTGTCCATTTGCCTAAGGATGAAATGTTGTACTAAAGTTCAACTTTATACCTAAAGTTGTTTGTAAACTACCCCAAAATCTAGAAGTAAATCTAAGGTTCTGGTTTAATAGAATGGACACTGGAACTCCATGTAATCTTACTACCTCATTAACATACTTCTGGGCTAACTGATCCAATGTATTATTCTCTCTCACAAGTAAGAAATGGGCCGATTTCATCAATCTATCAACAATGACCTATAAGGCATCATGTTATCTTGGAGTTCTCGGCGAACCTATAATGAAATCCATAGTACTCTCCCATTTCCACTCTAGAATAGGTAATGATTGTAACTTTCCAACTGGAGCTTGATGGTCTGCCTTAATCTATTGACAAGTCAAACACTTAGCAACATACTCTGCCACTTGCTTCTTCATCCCTGGCCACCAAAAATGTTGTTTCAGCGTATTGTACATCATAGTAGTAATAGGATGCATAACATAGGCTACTGTGTGAGCTTCCTCTAAAATTTCTTTTCTCAGATCATCCACATCATGTACACATAATCTTTACTTCAACCAAAATGCATCGTCCCTCAATTTAAACTCATACAAATTTAGATTATTTTTTAACTTTTCAATAAGCTTCACTACTTCTGGATCATTGCTTTGATCTTTTTTTATCCTTTCATATAATACCGGTCTAAGCTTCAATGTAGCCAATAATTCTTCATTATGACCTAATTTCAGTTTAACATTTAATGATCTCAGTTGTACTAGGTTTGGTAACCTCGATGTCTGAATTTGTACCACACTGCTATTGGATTTCCTACTTAATGCATTAGCTACAACATTAGCTTTACGAGGATGATACTCTATCATGCAATCATAATCTTTAAGCAATTCAATACATCGTCTTTATCTCATATTCAGTTCTTTTTGACTTAATAAATATTTCAAACTTCTATGTTTTGTAAATATATTAAATGTTTCATAATATAGATAATTTCTCTAAATCTTCAAAGTAAACACCACTGCAGCAAGTTTTAAATATGTAAACGACCTATGCACTTACGAAATATTGAGGTGAAATTATTAAAGCTTTTTCATATCAGAAACCCGTGATAAAGTTTTTGGCATCGTTGCTGAGGAGGTGATTAGTTAAGTTATTTAGTTTAAGACGTTTAGTTTAGTTTTTAATTTTTGTTTTTATTCTTTCTTTTCTATTTCAAAAATCCTGCTCTTGCATGAAAACAAGAGTCAGCTGAAACTTTAGACTTAGACATCACTTGACTAGAACAAATCATTAGGAAAACTCGGCGTGAAGAAGAAGAAGAAATTGTGAAATCAACAATGGCCGAGGAATTTTAGCACAACATAGACCACAGAGTAAGCCAACGATGTCAACAATGGACCCTTACGGACTTTATGAGGCCAGGGTTCAATGCAGCTAACGAAGGAGTAGCTAGGCCACCCGTTCAAATAGCCTCCTTTAAAATTAAACCAGCTCTCCTAAACATACTTCAACAAAATATGTAGTTTTATGGATTAGAAAATGAAGACCCCAATGCACATATAGTGTGCTTTCTTGAAATATATGATACTTTTTGATACCATCAAATATCAGAAGATGCAGTCCGAATTAGGCTTTTCCCCTTTACCTTTAAAAATAGAGCAAAGGCATAGTATGATTCCTTTAGCCCAGCCAATGCCACGACGTGGGATCAGCTAGTTCGTGCTTTCTTAGATAAGTATTTCATATTAACTAAGACCACTAAGATCATCAAGGAAATTACCAATTTCCAGCAAGGTGATAGGGAATCGATCTACGGAGCATGGGAGAGATATAAGGATTTACAACGGAAGCGCCCACAGCATAACTTACACAAGGAATTCCTGTTACAAACATTCTACAATGGAGTAAACCCACCAACAAGACGCACGATTGACACAGCTTCAGGAGGATCAATAACGAGGAAGACAACTGATGACGTGGAAAAGTTGATAGAGGAGATGGTGAGTAATAGTTGTCTATGGACGAATGAGCAAAGTAGACAGACTACTTCATTCTGAGAGCAAAAAGGAATTATGGTTGCAATCAAATGACAGAAATGCAAACAAAAATTGACAACTTGACGCGATAGCTTAACAACATGAAGGCTTCATCCTCAACCCAGGTGAAAATCGTAGAACTAACGTATGAACTTTATGGACAGATGGACCATGATACTATAGACTAATACTTGATGAAGGAAAGCAATCCGGAGAAAGAAAATTATATAGGAGCATAATATAGACGAAGAGGGGGCAACAATCCTTAGTTCAACACCTATAACCCTAGGTGGAAGAATCAACTTAACTTCTCTTGGACAAATAATACTAGAGGATAGTTTAGGCCACAAGGACAAGCAAGCTCCCAACAAGATAAACTAAGCTCGATGGAATATAAGTTGGATAAGATTTTGGATAAAGCTGCAGGCATGGAGGATGCATATAAGAGGCTCAAAAGCAAATTCGAACAAGTAACAAAGAACTATGCCTCGTCAATACACAATTTGGAAGTCCAAGTAGGCCAACTCACGGAGGCAATGTCTACTCAGAATGCAGGAACCCTTCCAAGCAATACCAAGTCTAACCCAAAAGAGGAAATCATAACTATCATTCAGATTAAGGGGAAGGAACCAGAACATGTGAAGGAAGACAGAGATAAAGGAGACAGACAAGTAATTATGGAATTCCTTCAAATTGAGTTTGAAATTGAGCCAATTAAGGAACATCGATCTTAATTCTCATACCTTATTCTAGCTCAAAGGAAGTATAATTTAACTAAGGCGACAAGGAATTCTAAGGAGGTTGAATTAAACAGTGTTGAGAACATAACGGAACAACTGCAAACAAGGCTCACCATAAAGGAATTAGTTCAAAAGAAGGTTAAAGAGCATATAAAAGAAGAAAACCCTTACATAGCACAGAAGAAAAAGGACCCAGAGGATTTTTTTAATTCTTTGCAATATTAATGGAGTCAATATAGACAGGGCATTTGAATATTTGGCTGCAATTATCAAGATGATCCCCTATACCTTTAGTCTAACATTAAGTTTAAGAGAGTTAGTACCCATAAAGATGTTAGTGAAGACGGCTGACAGAATACTTCATCAACCGAAGGGGATTATTAAAGATATGCATATACAAATTGATAAATTTACCTTTCCCACAAACTTCTATATATTGGATATTGGAGAAGATGTGGAAACCCCTATAGTTTTTGGAAGACTGTTCCTGGCCACCGCTTGGTCAATCATTGATGTTGATGAGGGTAAACTAATTCTGAGAGTAGAAAAGGAGCATATAACCTTCAAGGTGTCAAAGAAAGACTACTATTCTCCTTTACCTCCAATGGATATCAGGGAGCCTGAACCTCAAGGCGAATGGGAAGATATTAAGGATCCTAAGAACGCGTTTAGAAAGAAACGATCACATAGAAGAAGACAAAGAAAGGATAATCCTAAGGAAGGTGGAAACCATAGCATGGTAGCTCATATGCAATTTGTAAGATTAGTGATTGCACTACCATTGCACCATTCGTTTAAACCACTGTGAGCTAAGAAGAGTGTCGAACTACTGACATTAAAAGAAGTGTTACATGAGAGGTAACCCATGGAATTTTATTTCCTTTGATTATTTTTTTTAGAAAGATTGAATTCTGTAGTTAGGATTATTTTGTTTCCAAATAAAATTGATAAGGAATAGGACTTCAAGATAAATTGGATGAGTGATCAAGCAAGCAAAAAGAGGTGAAAAGGCCACAAAAGAATTAAGCAGTGATCTTGAAAAAAATGTGAAAAGAACAAAAGAAGAAAAAAATGAAGAATCAGTGGAAACCTGTAGGCCACGATCGCAACCTACGAGTGGGTAGAAAAAGGGGAACAAACCTTTTTATAGAAAATTTTACCATTTTAAATTCATTTCTACTGTCACCTTTTCATTCACTTTCACTTTTACTTTATCTATTTAGAGTTGAAACTTACAAATGCTCTTATATCTCTCTACAAAAAATTCAAACTTCCAAATTTCTTCCAAACTTTACCTATTCACAAGCAAATATGTCACGTATTAAGCAATCAGTGAGATGAGAGCAATCATTGGGACAAAATCAAGTTTCAAGATGAGGGGAAGAAACAGAATAGTATACTACAAAGCACCCTTCCCGATTTACATAGAGGAGGATGGTATTCGTTTCCAACCCTTAAATGTTAAATAAATAGTAATTCCAAAATATTTTGATTTTGAATCGCTTGATAGGTTAGAATTATGCGTTAGGGAAGAGAACTTAGCTGAACGAATCCAGTGGGCTAAATTTATACATTTCCAATTTCCTGTCTACCAGGAGCTTACATTGGAATGTTTCACTTCCCTTTCCTATGAACCGAAGGGAATGTGGTTTAGGTTGCGAGGAAGAGCTTATGAACTGAACATAGAAATCATGTGCGATATGGGTGGGTTCCCTGAATCCTCCCTTATGGATCAGTATGATGATTTTTGTCCTTCTCGTTATTAGAATGAGCTCACTGGAATAGAGCAATTTTATGCCAAAAATGATCACAATAATATAATAAGGACTCACGAGCACTAGTTGCTGCACAAATTCATATGTTAGCTAGTTTTTGATAAATCAAAAACAAACAAATGTTCCACAAAGGAACTCTTTATGCTGTGGTGCATGGACCACATCACTCTAGTATGCACCGCTACACATGTGTTAAATGCTATTGTTGCAACTCTGTTTAAGAGGAGCAACAATTTAGGTATGGTGTAACACCCCACTCCCGCTGGACCTGAACTCGATATCGATGGTGATATCTGAGTTTGTGCCCCACGAGGGTGGTGTGCTACATCACTAAACAATCAACAATCGGTATAAATTTTTTTTAATATTTCTTACGAATACGTGTAAATCAGTAATCACAAATTTGGGCCCACTTTTATTCAGAAACATTTTGTTTACAAGAGTTGCCACAATTTTGTTTTATACCAGAATTTCAATTAGCTCAAACCGAAAGGGAATCATATTACACTTTAATTAATTTCTTTTGCAAAACCCTCTCTCTCTTTTTTTCTTTTTCTTTTTGAAACCATAAACATAAAGTACAGAAGGTGATAACTAAATTGGCCCATTTTATTTTATAACCATTTTCAAACATAACGCTACAATC
>JANZXP010099916.1:0-20395 GCA_027576715.1 Erythroxylum flavicans
GTATGTGATGTGTATGACATTCTTTATATCTTATTGTGATTGTTGGTTATATGATATTTGTGTTTTGTGCCTGGAGCGAGATTATTAATGATGGTTCGCTCATTGACTTCGCAAAACTCATTCAAAATTACAATGTGACTTTTCAGGTACGAGACAGGAGACCTAGATTTCTAAGATCTTCTAGAAGAACTTTTTGGACTAGATATGGTTCAAAGGTCTGTCGGCTGGCAATCGAGGAGTGATAGTTGTTTTTAAGTAGTTAATATATGCCATGTAGAGCTTGTGTATATCGGTTGTAAATATTGGTTTTTGATGACTCAGTGTAAACTTTTATGAATGAATGAAATGCGAAGTTGAGGTTTTTTTTTATATTGTGTTTTCTTTATGATGCCATTTTAAAGATTAAGTTGGATCCAGCACACCATTGTCATAGGATATGTACTCGGATATCCTCTAGATGTTCGGGGTGTGTATTCTATGGTAGTGGGGTGCTACACAACATCATTCATTTTTTTAAGTATTTGCATGTTATATATTTTGTCTTACTGAAGGCAATCTAATGTCTATAATTTATTTTCACAAATTTATTTTACATGCTTCCTCGAATAAGGCTATCATCTATCCATGATTGAAATTTTATTTTCATGCATTTATTTTACTTGTTTTGTTGACTTGTTAGAAGCTATATAGTGTTGATTGGTTGCTTCTCTTATTTAGCCTACTTACTGATAGTTTCCTAACAGTAATAACTTTTGTATCTTATTAATATGCTGACAAATACCCAATGCTGATCATTTTTATCTGTCATCTCATTGACCTTTTAGATGACAAAACACTTCTTTTGGTTTATATAGCACATGCCTAAATATTTTTCTAGGTTTTTAATTTGATAAATCCCTAGACACTTCTATAAGTTTGCAACTAGTAAATGACTAGACACTTCTCTAAGTTTATAGTGGGTAAATGCCTACACACTTTTCTAGGTTAGAAGTTTAGTAAATGCTTGGACATTTATCTAAGTTTGTAGGTGATAAATGCCCAAATACTTCTCTAGATCTTTCCCTTAAATTTCATTTTCAAACTTTAGATACCTCTTTAGTTTTATAGAATTTAAATACCTAGACACCTCTCTAACTCTTTAATATTTTTAGTTTAAATCCTAGACGTCCCTCATAGGTTTGTAAATTAAATACATAGATGTCGTTTTAGATTTCTTGTTTCAATTTTTCAGTTCAAATCCTAGATTCCTTTTTAAATTCATAATTTTATACTTGGACATCTATCTAAGTCTTTGATGCCAATTTTCATTTCAAATCTTATACGTTCTTCTAAATTTTCATTATAATTTTGTGTCCTAAATACAATTCAAAGTTCTTTTGAACTTTTAATCAATTTACTTCATTTCAATTCTTTAAGAGACAAAATTAAGGTAAGTTATCTTTGTGCACCTACAATTACAAATGTATGTACCTATGGTCTATATATTCTTATAAAATAGGATGAGTAAAGGGGAGCACTTGTTAACACTTCATTCTCTCAATTACATTTTGCCTACTTTTATTTGTTTATTTGAAAATTTTAATAAAAATAATAAATCATGTTTTAATTTTTTTTCATTTTAATCTAAATTTTGTTTTCATGACTTTTTCACTGGATTCTATTTGCTTGTTATTATTTTTATTTTTATTTTTAAATATTTTTGTTAAATTTGACAATATAAATTACTAATTAGTCTTGTTTCAATTTATTTTATTTTTATTTTGGATCATTATTTTTATTTACATTTATATCATAATTGATTTACTTTGGTTTTGATCTTTAAAATATTTGTTATGGATTTGTTTAATATTCCTTACAATTAATTTCATGTTAAAATGTGGGATTAAAAAATATTTATTACTATTTAGTAAATAAATAAATTTTGGAGTCAAAATGATAAAGCAAGAAGGGACTAAATTGTAAATGAGGACAAACTTGTAACAAACATAAGAGAGAGGCAACAAAAAATAGGAAAAGTTTTGGACTTCAACCACTAAAATAAGGTCATTTATTAGGCTACTTTATTATCTTATACCAAATCAAAATTTAGTATTGTTAACCTAAATTTTAAAAAGTAATTAATAAATATAACAATCCAAAATTCTTCCTCTTAGACAAATATTGCTTACTATACTTATAATAAAGAAAAATAATAAAAGTTAAGAGAATGAAAATAATATTGTATTAGAGACCTTTATAAAACATTTGATCTAAAGATAATAAAGACTTCCACTACCAAAAAGTATTAGAAATATGTCATATATAATACAAATCTAACATAATCACGCATAGCTAGTAATCTTTCCATTATGAATAAGAAAATAGAGTATAAAAAATAATAGTGGTACTAGATATGTATAAAACAAAATAATGGTACTAGATATACGTTGTTCACACTTTATTTTTCCTATTTATATTTGTAGTTTGTTATATATGTGAGATTGTATTCGGTCTATATTATACATTTATATGATATTGACATATATATGACCGAATACAATCTATGTGATATAAATTTATAATACCTTTTGATATTGAAAGCCTTAAAAGACTAAAGTCGGTAATTTCTGTCACTAAAACATTTTTTTCTTGTAGTGTAAAATGTTATCTTCTTCTATCTTCTCAAAGATCTAACATACACATAACTAATATGATGCTTATTATAAGAGGTATGGGAGAGCCTACTATTACTAGATCATGCTTATCCATGAGCACTCCTAGCCCTCTTACCAAACTAGTGACAATTGAGTCGCTACCTATGATGGAAAAATTTTCCTAATGCAAGCATACTTGAAGTAACTTAATGAAAGCATGCCCAAAGTTCTTCCTATTCCTTTGTTACACATAATAGATAAGGAAAAGGTCTTTTTGACTCATCATGCCTATACTTTCTCATTTAAAACATGATGAATGCGCAAAGAGTTTGTGCATGTACCTTATCATTAGAAACTGAAATCTTAAAGCCTTAAAATTTTTTTAATGATAAAGCATCACTATAGCTAAGACATGTTAATAATTTTTAGAATCTACCTCTATCTAGTCCTAATCTATGGATATCTTGCTAGGTTGTAAGTCTAAGCATGCTCCTCTGAGTGTAGGCGAATATGGACCTTAAACTGATTATAAATAAGATTGTGATCTACAACTCCTAGCCAGAACTTGAGGACTAAGTCATCTTCTTATGACATCTTATTATTGTCAATATTTAGGATGCATATAAACTCCAAAGTTAGCTCCTTATACACCAACTCTTGGATATCAAAAAAATTTAAGCAATGAGGAAGCAAGAACTAAAAATGCGTTTTATAAGGTTAAAATATAGGCTTTACACAGTACAATTTAGGGGATGTATTAAAAAAAGGTTAAATGCCCAAATTTGGGCCAAACTTTTTTGGGTTTGATCAATTTAGGTCCAAACATTTTAACTTGGGCAATTAAGGTCTAAACGTTATTGAGTTTGTTCAATGTTAGGCTATTTTGGACGAAAATCTAGCAATGTCATACACGCGCCGAAAAGTCAACTTGGAGAGGCCAGGTGGATTTCAGATGCCTCGTAAAAAACACACATGGATTTTTAAAAAAGAAAAAAAGAACATTATTTTACATTTTTACTCAAAACCCTAAATCCTTAAATATTCACCCTCTTTCTTTTGGAAAATTAGCACAAGGGGTTTTTCGATCCAACATCTTACCTTTTCATGCATCATCACTGTCGATCACTCCAATCCCTCTTGTTGATCTGTATTCTCACTTTTGAAAACCATGAATAGGATAATTGTTGACGTTCTTTCATCAAGGCTTTGCTTCTATTACTCTCTTAGCTATGAACTCACTAGGGATCTTGTTGAGATTAAAGGGATAATTTTCCTACATTCCTTTGAATTTAACATTTGTCACAAATGGAAGAAAAATGTTCTTGTTTGAGTGGAAGGCTTTTACTTATTTCTTATATTATGTGCTACTAAGAATTTAAACATTGTGGAGAAGCACGAACATGTTTTGATACCTTGCTTGTTGTCCTCAATTTTTAATTTAATTCTTAAACTTATTTCATCAACAATAACCTCCTTGCTCTTCACCAGATTGCAACATTGCATCATAATGAGCTGGGCCAGGTACTTTTTTAGTCACAAACTTTATTATTGAAATGTTGTTGAAATCATATAATCAGAATAACTTTTTGATGCAGGAAACACTTCTTAACCTATTGCTTCGTAATTATCTGCATTACAATTTGTATGATTAGGTCAGAGAAGTTGAGATCAAAGGTCCCATGGTTTAAAGCTCATTTAAACCATTAGGCAACTTTTCACTTTTTAACTATAAGAAAATATAGTCTTTTGTATGCAATATACTTATGCTTATGAAGTTATAGTGTATTTATATGGTGACCAAGACCCATTCATAATAATAAGGTGTTGAATGTATAAATACTTATGAACTGTATTGAAAACTAGTTTTTTTAACACTAAATTTCTATACCAAAATTGTTCTTCAACACTTAATCTTAAACAAATTCTTGGAGGCATACATTTGCTTCTTGCCATTGACTTTTTTTCTCTTTTCTTAAATTGTAGGTTTAGAGTTACCTTCTGGATGTTGACATTATTTATTTCTGCTGTATTAATAATCTGAATGTTTAAATATATTAAGGTTTTTCTATCTTAGGATGTTTGTTTGTGAACATATTGAACAGATGAATGGTATCTAAGGAGACAAGGGGCATATATTCCACAAATGAACCACAGATTGCTTTTAACTCGCAGATTGCCTTCTGCCTTAACATTTATAACGAGGTTTTACGCATACTTAGGTTTCCTCTAAATTCCTGAAAGGAGAAGGAAAGTGCTGAGAAAAGGAGGGAGAAACGTTGTAGGATCTTGCAAAGCACATGGCTAAAGAGGACGATGATGAGTTCTAAGCAATCTTTCGCTAAAGATGTTTCCTTTCACCATAAAAATGCCCTCCAAGTAATGATAAAGGGCTATATGTCGTCCTTACAAGGAACTGTGGCCTAAGATTTAAATTGTTGTCTCAGATAAAAATATCCTTCATAGATTGTTAAATTTCTTTGAGACTTTCATACTAGCTTGAATGTGGTCACTTTGGCAATATATTTGTGATTATCATCTTTCCAAGAAACCATCCGTTCCTTTTTATGCAAATAAGGTAGATAAAGCTGAAAAATATTTACACCTGAATGGTTATAGTTAGACAGCTATAGTTCTATTGCTCAACTTAGGCTTTGATCAAGTTGGCCTCTATGCTGAAGTATTGATTAGCATCGATTTTTAGAATTCTTCTTGACAATTTCTTTCCAATGTTTGTTAGTTGAATTAACTTCCATCTACTTTCAGGTAAGCATTCGTTACACTGGAAAATTAAATAATGTAGAGGTTTTCAACTCAAATATTGATGGAACTCCCTTAAAATTTCGCCGAGGTATTGTCTGCTGAATGAGATCTTAATTTGGAAATTATGAGAATATTAATATATATCCTCCTTTAATCCTCATTTGACTTGTGTGCATTCTTTCCTTCAGGAGGGAATGAAGTTTAGGATGTATGGAATGTTGGCATTGATGGTACCAACCTTGGCAGTCCTTATTGCTCATTCTTTGCAATAATTCTTACTATTAGTTATTATAAGGGAAAGATGCTATTCATTTATTAGTTTTGCTGTATGATTTTTAGGTATGCGAGTTGGTGAAAAAAGACAACTTCTTGTTCCACCATTGATGGGGTGTGATATTCATTTCCTCTAAATGCATTATACAGAAAATGCAGGTTCTCTTTATTTCTTTCTTCTGGGGTCAGTCCATTTGTTCATTTACAATGTATGGTGATGCAGTTATAGGAATGAAGGAGATAGCATAAAGATTATACCACCAACCTTTTGGTTGGTATATGATACTGAGTTGGTTAAAGTCTATTGATTGATCAATTTTTATTTGCTTCACCAAAATGAGGAATATTAGTGAAATGTGTGTTCCAGAAGCATAAGAAGTTAAGCAAAAAGCATGTTATTGTATTGATTCTGTAGTTGGAATACTAGGAGAACCAAAGCATTTTAGTTATTGTATATATTGAACATAATAGATATAAGATTGGAGAAGTCCAAGAAGGATTAGTTTTTATTACAAACATCTTTGCATAGTTAAAAGTCTTTCTACAGACTGGTATTCAATGTTCATGACATTTTATAATTCCACACTAATCACTTAAGTATAAACTTAAGTAAAGAGAGGCTTTTGTTTTCTTTGCTTTCTGGAAGTTGCGTAAAGTTTTAGTGAGTTCAGAAAAAAGCAGTATTTGCACCTTGAAAAAAGAGTTATCGCCACTCCTGAGGTGTAGGAATTAATGTATTTTATAGAAGAGGCCACTCAACTTGATCATACGAATTTTTTTGTAGTATTTTTCTATATTATGAAAATTAGTACAAATAAAAGTTTCTTGATCATACACTAACCAAAAAAGTGAAATTCCACGAGGTGGAAGAATGAATAAACTCATCATAGAATTTGGCAAGCCATAGTCTTGGCTTTCTCTATACACTGCCACTATAATATATGAGACAGTACCTCTACAACATTGCTAGTTGAACAATTCTTACAACCATTATCTACAATGTAAATTTCAAGTCTTGACATTGATTTTTGTTATTAATGATGTACAATATACTAAACAATGGGGTGTAGTTTTTAAGGTTTGCATCTTACAAATTTTTTTTCTACAAATAGTAACAGTAAATGATATTCTCTGTGATCAAGTTTCCATGGAATCATCTTGTATATTCAATGTAACCATTATGTATAACTGCAATGTTTCACGTAGTGATGCAATTGCTATTGACAAAGTGATTAGCACCTATAGTTGAAATAAAGCATGAGCAAAAAAGAAACCTTTCAATTTCATCAAAAGGAAGACCATAAAAGACATTAGGCTAACATAAAGATCATCAACTGTAAGAATTCTTGCCAATTTTTTATCTAAAATATCAATAGTCTAACATAAGTTCCCAAGTTTTACAACTTTTATTACATTAAGGGTCATTTTGAGTTTTGTAAGAATCCATAATGGGAGTCAATAAGGAAAGTAAGAATAATAGCAGAAGTTCTCACCTCAACTTTTACAGACTAATAACTTTACTACTTGGAGTAGCAAACCCTCAGCAATAGAGTTCAAAAGCATTTTCATTGAGCTGTCACTCAAAATCAATACAATTCCATCAAGAAAATGCCAAACAACAGACTGAACCAAGAAAAGGAAGAAAAATAAAATAAACACAAGCATAAAATAGATACATCATGAATCAAAAATGGAAATGACTTCGTAGTCAAACACCTTTTGTGAGATGAATCTGTAAATAAAACTCAATTTTATATGAAAATGCAAAAAAGAAGAATAAAGAAAAGTGAAGCAGAGAAGTAAAAAAGAGGGTTAACTACCAAAGATGAGGGCTTTAGTTAAAAATGCATAACTTAGCAATTGGTGAAGAGAACATTCACTTCAAAGGACTGGAAAGCGAATCAGCAAGAGGGATTGGAGTGATGGGTAGTGATGATGCATGAAGGAGGCAAGATGATAGATCGAAGAACCCTTTTTGCTAAGTTTCCGAGAGAAAGAGGGTGAATATTTAGGGATTTAGGGTTTTGAGTAAAAATATAAAATAATTTTCTTTTTTCTTTTTTGAAAATCCACGTGCATTTTTTATATGGCATTTGAAATCCATTTAGCCTCTCCAAATCGACTTAACGAGGCATGTATGACATTGTAAATTTTTGTCCAAAATAGCCAAACATTAAGTAGACTCGATAACATTTAGACCTTAATTGAGCGGGTTAAAATATTTGGCCCTAAATTGATCAAACCCAAAAAAGTTTGGCCCAAATTTAGGCATTTAGCCATTAAAAAAATATAGTGAAGTGTTAAAGGAATGTCTTAGAAATAGAAGCAATATGAAAATTACATAGAGGGGATGTTAATAGAACATAAGTCCTACATGGTTGGGGACATGGGGCCGTGTTGGTAAAATTAAATACAGGAAAAAAATAAAAGTGTCAGGGTTGAAACACTGGTAGGACACAGTGGCATGTATACGTTGTGTTAAGATATGGTACATTATGTTTCTCTTTAACACCTTAACATGGCTTAAACAGAATGTTATGTTCTACTTACCTAGGGCATGTTCCTGAATATTGGGAGCATATGGTGTTGTGTTCCTCCCATGTTCAAGTCTTACCAATTCTCTACATTAAAATTATAAGTCAATATAGGGATTCAACATGTTGAGTGTTTCCTATACATAATTTATACATAGGGCTATGTCTAGACCGTGTCGGAAAGTAGAACATTTTACATCGTTTTTATCTATTTTACAGGTGAACATATATCTAGCATGAGGAGAAACACAGTAGGGTATCCTCTAACACAACCAATAAAAGGAGCATGTTCTTAGTCATATTTAGAAGTTCCATATTTTCTTTATCTAACAAATTGATGTAAGTCGACACAGGTAGGAATATAGGAAAGGACATAAGGATATATTCTTATAATGTTAGCTTAAAAACATATAAAACCAAAATGCACTAACTCGAAACACTTATCATAAGAAATCAATCAAGATTTAATAATATAAGATGTAGAAAATGAAATTATGACTTAGTAAAATGAATGATTATTAACTAAAATAACCAAAAATAATGTCTAAAACATGAAAAGCAAGTAAGCATTGGGTTACCTTCCAAAAATTGCTCATTTTTTGTTATAAGCTCGACCTTTTTAGTAACTGAAGATGTATGGGAGGATCTAAAAAGTCATATATAGTTCCTTTCTCAATGAGGTCTTTTATTATGTTGAGCTTTAACCATATTCACCTTGAAAATTCTAGTCTTCTTGCTTCGTACTTCTATTGCTCTATAGAAAAAGACCTTACATACTTAGAATGGTATGGACGAACTTGACTTTTAACTTACTTAGGAAAAGCTTATGAAATTCTTTATGAAGTATGTTTCTATCATGTCAGCTGATCACAGGGTTACGTATGCTAAGTTTTACTATTTTAACCTTGATAATACCGCAAGCGCACGGGTTGTTCACATAGTACTTAAGGTATCGATCCCACGAGGAGGGGTAATCTAATCCTAAAATCTAAGGCAGAACTAAAATGCAACTATCTAAAATAAACAAACAATGCATAAAATTAATCAATCAAACAATCAATTACGAGAATTACATGTCGGAAATAATAAACAAGTAGCAAATGACACAACCCAATCCAAAATCAACCTAGGAACTACTAATTGAGAGAAAGGGGGTTTTAATCCAAAATTACTAAAAATCTAATCAATTATGTAATTATTGAGTTACTAGGTCTAGATGGTTCTAGGACGGACTACTCTCTCTCGAGTTATAATCTTTAAACCCCAATTAATAATCCCTAATTTAAATTATGGAATTGTAATCTCTCGATTCATAATTGACCCAAAACCTAAATTAGTTCTAAAATTGTCTATTAACCTACTGGGAACCTATGCTCGATCTCTTATTACACGATTTCACCGATTTGATTCAATTCTTATCTATCAATTTACCTAACTCTCGTTAGCCTAAATTGATGATATTCACTCGGCTCACTCTCTCAGTTTGTTGTCGAATTGTTAAGAACAGATATTGAATCACAAAATAACTTAAATAAAACACAATGAATCAAATTTCATAAATCTTAAAAATCAAATCTCGAAGGTGAGTTTAGACAAAAATGACATTTGACATAACATATTCTCGACAATTATCTCAATTTTATACATCAACAAAACTAAAATAAATTGGAAAATACGCTCAGAACAGGCTTGTAGAGGTAGCGAAGGCGGGAAACTACCTGTTACAGGAAGTACTTCGCATCAAGCTTCGTCTCTGTGTCTCTCTTCCTTCGTCTCCTTCCTCGAATCTCTCACTAGCTCTCTAGGGTTCTGAATTTGCTAATGTGAAAAACTCTATCCAAGGTTACTCTTTCTGTCTTGTAATGTTCTTTTTATATCTTGGAAGCCTTAGGTTTAATCTAGGGTCAAAATGGTCCTAAAAATAACACGAAACTCAAGTTTCTGTATCAGCCCCATACAACCTAAACCTTTCTGTCATGATCGTGGCCCAAAGTGCAAGATCGTGGCCAGGGTCCTTTCAGCTCGCCTCTTTCCATTGTGCCACGATCATGGGATAATATTTTTTGCCCAAAACTCTCGGAAACTTCTTCGTTCTTTGCCGTTTATCCTGAAACACTAACAAACCTATCAAGGTACCTCAAAAATATAACATTTAAGCTCAAAGACTCATACTAACCCATAAAAACAATTAAACACATAAACTATCATAATTGAAACCTAAATACACACTAAACACTCAAACTAACACTAAATACTTAATAAATCAAACCCTAAAATACAATGCAAATTACAACTATCAACATCCTCACACTTAAACGTTTGCTTGTCCTCAAGCAAACAAAACAACAAACATACAACACACAATGTAATAATAAGGCAATGGCTTTGACTTCATGAAATAAATTTAATCTTAAACACAATCCTATAAGTTATATATAATCATTAATAAGCAAAATCTATGTCTAGGGGCTTTGAACTAAATATACAATTTAATCGAGATCTAATTGTTAATTTGTTTACCCTTTCCAATTGTACATACACATTAATAATTCTTTGGTCTTTTCGACTCTGTAATTGTTCCTAAGTATATTTTCATGAAAAGTCGAGTTTACTACAAGTTCGATAGGTTTTTATTAAGTAAATACTTTTTTTAATGAACATAGCCTTAGTCTTTTTACGCGGAGGCAAACATTGGTAATGAATGCCGATCCAGTTACTCAACTAAGTCATGTTTTTATTAAACAGCTTGGTTGAAACATCATTACAGCCTTTTGACACGAAGGCACATATTTTTGATGCGTGTCGATCAGGTTACTCAGCTATATCACGTTTTCAACTAGATACTAGTGCTATTCATAACTCGGAGGCCAGTGAAATAGTGATTTATTTAACAAAAATGCTTTTATTTATTTATTGCCTACCTTGTTGTTTAAGCTACTCTTCTCTATGAAAAATACTAGTTAAGCTACTTAAGTAGAAAGACCTCAAATTATGAATGAATGTGACAACCTATAGGGTGTTAAATTTTCACTAAATCCTAATTAAGATGTATATTTATCCAAAGTCTCCTAATTCACTAATTTTGCGAGCTAATGATTATTTACAACCTACTAGACTATGTTTAAAATTAAATAAATTTCACTCCATCTAAGCCACTGATACATTCAAATAATTCACAAGATGCAACTTAATAACTATCATACAATATGTAAAAATCACATTTAAAAGCAAAGACACATAATCCCTCCCCATACTTGAACAATACATTGTCCTCAGTGTGAGAAGAGAGAACATAAACACATAAAATATAAGAAAAAACATAATTTAAAGTAAACAAAAAAAATAAACATAAAAATTAGAACTGGAGGCTAATTTGGAAAAGAAAAATAACTGAATGGAAAAAAATTGGGTTAGACATAAATCCTATGGAGATGGAGGTGGTGATGGCGTCGAAGGTGGCAATTGAACTCCTTAAGCCTCAAAATATCTGTGGATCCGACGAATATCCTAGCTCTGGCGTCTTTGTGTCCAGGCTATCTCTGCAAGTGTCTTGTTGGTGGTGGAGATTGGATCGAAAACGTCCTTCCAGCCTTGTTCTTCTTCTTCTTCCTCGGATTTTTCACTGGACTCTTCTTCCTGCTGAAGTGGCACTGAGCTTGAACTTACCTAACTTGCCCTGATTCAGACATGTGTCTTTTGGTTGACATCTTTAAGTTCCATATTATGGGACTTAAGGATTTTAGCCCGCAATAAGTGATGGTGGTTTAAGAATTCTGGGAGGTGAACAGTTAACCCCCTCTGTTTCATATCAAAATGTTCTGCAATGGCTGACACTATACACCCTATTCCTAGATTGTTGCTCCTCTTGTGCGAAGTCACAACAATGGCATTTAGCACATGTGTGGATGTGCAAATTGGAATATTATGGTCCATGTACCACAACATAAAAAGTTCCTTAGTGGAACACTTGTTGGTTTTGGTTTTATCGAAAACTAGCTGACACATAAATTTGTGCAGTAACAAGTGTTCATGGGACCGTATAATGTTGTTGTGAGCATTCTTTGCATGAAATTGCTTAATTCCAGTAAGCTCATTCTAGTATTGGGAAGGACGAAAGTCTTGATGATGGTCGATAATGGAGGATTCAGGGAATCTGTACATCTCGCACATAATTTCGACATTTAATTCATATGCCCATCCTTCCAATCTAAACCACAATTCTTTTGGATTCTTAGGTTTGTAGGTCAGGGAAGTGAAAAGTTCCAGTGAAAGCTCCTCATAAACAGAAAATTGAAATTGTATGAACTGAGCCAACTGGATCCTCTCGGCTAGGTTTTCTACTTGTTCACGCAATTTTAGCCTATCAAGGGTGTCAAAATCAAAGTATTTAGGAACTACAATTTGTCTAGCACGAAGGGATTGAAAATGAGTACCTTCTTCTTCTGTATACATCGGGAAGGTTACGCCATAAGCTGGCGCTCGGTCCCCTCTCCTATATCCAGCAACTTGCTGTTGCCCATATGGTTCCTATCGGGCTAATTGTTTAATGCATGGCATAGTTGGGTAGAAATTTGGAAGAAATTGAAGGTTAACAAATTCTAGAGAGATTTAAGAGTGTATGGATGCTTAAATTATAGAGAGATAAAATGAAAATGAAAGTGAAAGTAAAAATGAAGATAGAACTGAATATATAGGTGGTAAAAAGGGTAAAATGGTAATAGTTCTTTTTAAGAAATGCGTCCCCCCTTTCTGCATAGTCGCAGGACACGATTGTGGCCTGAGGCTTTCCACCAACGGGACTCTGAATTGCACGCCATAATCTTGGCCTGCTAGGCCACGATCATGGCCGGCGGGTATCCACTAACACCAATTTCCTTCTTTGTTCTTTTCACTAGTTTGTTTCAATTTCACTTCCTAATCCTTTGTGCCCCTTTTTTCATCTCTCTTTTCATGTTTGAACATCATCCATATAATTTCAAAATATGATTCCTTTCTCGATCTTATTCAAAAACAAAACTAATCCTAACTATAGAATTTCAAACATTCTAGTAAAATTAAACAATAGAACTATTTTTTTCCATTGGTTGCCTCTCATGTAATGCTTCTTTTAATGTCAGTAGCTTGACGCTCCTTTACGCTCATGGTGGTCGGAACGAATGGTGCGATGGTAGTGTCGTCATTAATCTCAAAGTTTGAACTTTGGCTACGATGCTACAATCCCCACCTTCCTTGCAATTCTCTTTTCCTCGCCTTCTCCTTCACGAGCGCCTCTTCCTAAAAGAATTCCTAAGATCCTCTATATCCTCCCATTCTCCTCAAGGTTCAAGTTCCTTGATATCCACTGGAGGTGAAGGAGATCCGTACTCTCTTGTAGTCACCTTGAAGCTCAATTTCACCTTTCCTATCCTTAGAGTTAATTTGCCCCCATCCACATCAATGATTGAACGCGCAGTGGCCAATAATGGTCTTCTAAGAACTATCGAGGTATCCATATCTTCGCTAATGTCCAGTATGTAGAAGTCTGTAGGGAAGATATATTTATCAACCTTTACAGGCACATCCTTTAGAATCCCTAAGGGCTTATGCGTTGTCTTGTCGGCCGTCTTTACTAGAAACTTAGTGGGTACTAACTCTCTTAAATCCAATTTCAAACTGAAGGTGTAGGGCATCATGCTTATACTCGTGCCCAAATCCATGAATGCCCTATCTATGATGATTCTATTGATGCTGTAGTGGATGAAAAAGTCCCCTGGGTCCACCTTTTCTGCAATATTAGGGTCGTCTTCCAATTGTCGCTCCTTAACCTTCTTTTTGACGAATTGCTGTAATTTGAGCTTCATCTGTACTTATTCTGTCACTTCCTCGATCTTGTTTTGCTCAATCTACTGTATTTTTTTTGCTTCCTTCTTTGCATATAACTCCTGCTGCGACATAATAGGGAACAGAAATACATATCGAGTTGCCTCAATTGATTCGATCATGGGCTCACTAGGAAAGTTTCCTTTATTTGCTTGACTTTCTCCTTCATATTCTCCTCCCTTTACCTTCTCAGGTTCCTCATCCTGGGTCCGACTGATGACCATGATATGTTCCTTTAGATTGGACTTGGTGTTGCTTGAAAGAATTTCAGCATTCCTAGTAGACATTGTCTCTGCTAATTGTCCCACTTGGACTTCTAGATTGTGTATGGATGAGGCATGATTCTTTATTACTTGCTCGAATTTGCCCTCGAGACTCCTATGTGCTTCCTCCATACCTCCAATCTTATCTAAAATCCTGTCCAACTTTGATTCCATCGAGCTTGCATTATCTTGCTGGGAGCCCGATTGTCCCTGAGGCTTGAACTATCTGCTAGTGTTGTTCAACTAGAAGAAGTTCAGATAAGTCTTCCACCGGGGTTATAAGTGTTGGAGTAGGGATTGTTACCCCCTCCTCAGCCATATTGTGCCCCAATGAAGTTCACTTGCTCCTGGTTTTCTTCCTTCATTAGGTAGCAGTCCAAGTTGTCATGGTCTAACTGTCCACAAAGCTCACACTTCAGTTGTGCGACCTTCACCTGAGCTGAGGATGATGCCTTCATATTGTTTAGTTGTTGTGTCAAATTTTTGATCTTTGCTTGCATCTCCGTCATCTAATGGACCGCGACAATTCCCTTATGCTCTCTGAAAGAAGCAGGTTGCCTTCCTCGATCATTCGTCCATAGGCAACTGTTGCTTGCCATTTCCTCAATTAGGTCCTCTGCCTCATCAATAGTTTTTCGCATCAAGGATCCTCTTGATGCTGCGTCGATCGTGCCTCTTGTCTGTGGGTTAACTCCATTGTAAAAAGTCTACAAAAGGAATTCCTTGGGTAAGTTATGGTGTGGGCACTTCTTTTGCAGATCTTTATATCTTTCCTATGCTGTATAGATGTACTCCCCATCACCTTATTGGAAATTGGTGATTTCCTTTATAATCTTCATTGTTTTGGTCAACAGGAAGTACTTGTCTAGGAAGGCACGCAAAATTTGATCCTACGTCGTGATGTTAGTAGGGCTTAGTGAATGATACCAAGCCTTCGCTCTATCTCTAAATGTAAAGGAGCATAGCCTAATTCTAACCGCATCCTCCGACATCTGATGATACCAGAATGTATTATAGATCTCGAGGAAGTTAACGATGTGCACATTGGGATCCTCATTTGCCAATCTATAGAATTGCACGTTCTATTGAAGCATATTGAGGAGGGTTGGTTTTATCTCAAACGAGGCCGCTTGAACCGACGGCCTAGCCACTCCTTGGTTTGACAGGTTGAACCCTGGCCTTATGAAGTCCATCAAGGTCCTCTATTGCTGTCCTCATTTCACTTCGTGATCCATATTCCTTTGAAATTCCTCGGCTATTGTTGATTTTTTGATTTCTTCTTCTTCTCGCCGAACTTTCCTAAGGGTTCGATCTAATCCTGTGATGTCTAAATTTAACGTCTTTGCTGCACGACTCGAACCTCTCGTGACTCTTGTGTTCATGCAAGAGCACGAATTCTAAAATGAACCGAAAGAAACAAAAACAAAAATTAAAACTAATCTAACTCCTTAAACTATAGAACTCAACTATCGCATCCTCGGCAATGGCGCCAAAAACTTGATTGTAGGTTTACGTATGCTAAGTTTTACTATTTTAACCTCGATAATACTGCAAACACACAGGTCATTCGCGTAGTACCTAAGATATCGATCCCACAAGGAGGGGTAATCTAATCCTAAAATCTAAGGTAAAACTAAAATGCAACTATCTAAAATAAACAAACAATGTAGAAATTAATCAATAAAATAATCAAATATGAGAATTAAATGTCGGAAATAACAAACAAGTAGCAAATCACATAGCCCAATCTAAAATCAACCTAGGAATTACCAATTGAGAGAAAGGGGGTTTTAATCTGAAATTACTGAAAATCTAATCAATTATGCAATTATCGAGTGACCGGGTCTAGACGGTCCTAGGGTGAATTACTCTCTCTCTCGAGTTATAATCTTTAAACCCTAATTAATAATCCCTAATTTAAATTATGGAATTGTGATCTCTCAATTCACAATTGACCCGAAACTTAAATTAGTTCTAAAATTGTCTAATAACCTACTAGAAACCTATGCTCATTCTCTCGTTACATGATTTCACTGGTTTGATTTAATTCTTAGATATCAAATTACCTAACTCTCATTAGCCCATTTTGATGATATTCGCTCGACTCACCCTCTTAGTTTATTGCTGAATTATTAAGAACAAATATGGAATCACAAATAACTCAAATAAAAATGCAATAAATCAGATTTTATTAAAATCAAAGACAAAATCCCAAAGGTGAGTTTAGACAATAATCAACATTCGACATAACCTATTCTCAATAATTATCTCAATTTCATACATCAATAAAATTGAAATAAATTGGAAAATACAATTGGAACGGATCAATGGAGCCATCGACGGTGGGAAACCACCTGTTCTGAGAAGTACTTCATGATAAGCTTCGTCTCCGTGCCTCTCTTCTTTTGTCTCCTTCCTCAAATCACTCAATAGTTCTCTAGGATTTTTGAATTTTGGTTAATGTGAAAGCGCTGCAGAAGGCCCCTCTTCTATCTTGTAATGTTCTATTTATATCTTGGAAGACCTAGGGTTAATTAGGGGTTGAAACGGTCTAAACAAATCTCACGAAATTCGAGTTTCTGTATTAGCCCGACATAGGCCACGATCGTGGCCAACGCCTAACCTTTTCTGTCACGATTATGGCCTAAAGTACACAATCGTGGCCTAGCACATAGCTCTCTGTCATGATTGTGACCTAGAGTGCACGATCGTGGCCAGGGTCCTGTCAGCTCGCCTTTTTTGTCATGATCGTGGCCTGTTGTGCCACGATCGTAAGTCGTGTTTTGGCCTGAAACTCTTTGAAACTTCTTTGTTCTTCGCCGTTTACCCTGAAACACTAGCAAACACATCAAGGTACCTTAAAAATATAGCATTTAAGCTCAAAGACTCATACTAACCCATAAAAACACTTAAACACATAAATTAACACAATTAAAAGCTAAATATGCACTAAACACTCAAATTAACACTAGATACTTAACAAATTAAACCCTAAAATATAACGCAAATCATAACTATCACCAAGCTATGTGGTTGTTGCCTAAATTAATCCATTTTTTGAGTTCGTATTGCGACTATTCTACTTAGTCTAAAGAGCTTATTCTAAGTTTTTTAATAACTAGGTTTAGTTAAAGAGCTTATTTTGATTAAACAAAACCTAAGGGAGAACTAGGGTTAATATAGCTTATTGTTAACCTACGATTTATGGTTTCTAAAAGAGGTGTGAAAACAACAAGACAATCAAGTATGTTTAATTGTGTGTAGGTTGAGATTGAACCAAGAACTAAATTCTAAACGCATTAACCAATTTTATCAGTATCTCACTGTTTGAATTAAACTGCTTTCGTTGATTCAATTTTAGTTTATTTCCTTATTTGCATCCATCCAAACACCCCTTCATATTCTAAACATCAATTCATTTCATTACAAAAGCTACACTTACATTCCCTATGGATATGATCCTTAATCATCGCTATTATGAATCTTAATATGTAGAGTTAGGTTTTATTTTTTGGTCCATTCGACATACATCAACAATTTTTCCACCATTACCAGGAAGTGTGGTGTTTTAGTTTTTGCTTTTGATTTCAATTGGTGTTTTGTATATATATTTGTTTATAATCATTTTCAGTTATTTCTTAATATTTTCATGTTTATTAGTGATGGCATATGGTAGTAACAAGATCTCTTCATAGAGAACTTGTATAATTTGATCCAGAGATCGAAAGGACACTGCAAAGGTTATAAAGGGAAACCAGAACAACTTCAGAAGTACAACAAGAGCTTGAATTTGAAGAAACAATGGCTAATCCAAGAACATTAAAGGAGTTGGCTACACTAGACTTAACTCAAAGGCTATTATTGGGTTAATTCATCTTTTTTCTAACTTCCATGGACTTGCAGTTGAGGATGCACATAAGCATCTCAAAGAACTTGATGTGTTTTGTTTAAGTATGAAATCACTAGTGGTAACAGATGAGCATATTATATTCAGGGCTTTCCCATTCTCACTAAAAAATGTAGCAAAGGATCGGCTATTTGATTTGCCTACTGGGAGTGTGAAAATGTGGATTAAGATGAAGAGGCTATTTTTGGAGAAATATTTTTTAGCATCAAAGATAGCCGACATAAGAAAAGAGATATGCGAGACAAAGCAACACAACAGAGAGTCCTTTTACGAGTATTGGGAGTGTTTTAAGAAGTTATATTCTAGTTGTGCCCATAACAATATATCATAATAACTTCTTATCCAATATTTCTACAAAGGATTGTTACCTATGGAAAGGCGTTTGGTAGATGCAGCAAGCGATGGGGCATTATGTAAGAAGACTCCCTTGGAGTGGAGGCCAGGATTTTAATTGAACTCATAGTCGCTAATACTCAAAAATTTGGCACTTGTAATGATGTTTGTCATGTAAAAGAGGTAAGTACTTCATCTATTGACCATCATTTAGATGAGCTAGCATCTTTTGTTAGACAAATTGTTGTTAGAAAGGCATAGGTAAAGGCGTATGGAATATGTACAAATACAAGCCATTTGACTGATGAGTGACCAACATTATAAGAGGGAAGTATGGAATACATAAATGACCAACATTATAAGAGGGAATTATGGAATACATAAATGCTATAGGAGGGAATTTTCCTAAACCAATATTACCCGTATTCCTAAACTTATAACCCAAGTTAGAAGGATCATCCTAATATAGGTTAGGTAGCATAATTACTTCCCGAATAGGCCACAAGGAGTGTAGCAATTCCAACCAAAGCCACAAGCCTCCTCTTCCAATTAAGGTACATCTTTGGAAGATTTAGTTAAGTCTCTTGCTACTAACACTCTCTAATTTTGGTAGGACGTGAATCAATTCCAACAAGATGCAAAATCGAGCATCGAGAATTTGGAAACCCAAATGGGTCAGATGGTAGTGGTTATCAACTGCCTAGAATCGCAAAGCGAAGGGAAGCTACCATCTCAACCCAAGGTGAACCTAAAGAACATTAGCACGATAACTTTAAGAAGTAGAAAGGAGCTTGAGGTTCCGAAGAGGACCCTATTGAGGATGGCCAATGAAGAAGAGATTGAGAGGCAGTTAGGAAATGAAGGAAATGCCTCATCTAGCACAAAGATAAACTTTGAAAGTCGTAATATATTTAAGACTAATCCTCTATATTTTACTATCAAATTAGCAAAATAAAATAAAGAGGGAAAGGATAAGAAGGTATTAAAGACTTTCTGAAAGATAGAAGTGAACATACCTTTACTAGACGCAATCAAGCAAGTTCCTAGGTATGTAAAATTTCTTAAGGAATTGTATACAAATAAAAGAAAGTTGAGAGGTGACAAAAAGGTGATGATGTGTGAGAACATTTTGTAAGGTTCCGATCATGCATCTCATACATTGATAACTTGCATTTTATGCATATTAATTGTTTGTGTTTTATGTTCTTTTGGTAGGCTTTGGTGATGTTTTGCTTGTGTTTTTATGGTAATTCGTGTCTTTGTATGTTCTAGGTGATGAACTACCAAAGTGATGCGATTTGGAGTGAATTTGGCTAATCTGGAAGTGGACAGAATTTCAACATGACCATGTTGAAGGTGACACAAAGCTGGCAGATTGCTACCTACGAATTTTGACTTGATTACCTTGGGATTTGGGCCTCAATTGCACAGCCCTTTTGTGCTGGATTAAGTCAAGTTGTCTTGTAGCCATTGAAATCTTATTTTGACATTTAATTGGGCCCCACTTTATTTATTAAAACGTCTAGATCATTATGGGAGGGGCCCACTTAATTTATTGACAAAAAGAAAACCTAGAGAAAGTTGGACTGATTTGGACTCACTAAGGAGATTGACGGTGGCAACTTTTGACAAAAAGGAAGATCTAGACTTACAATTAGAAAGGGACGTGTTTTACAAGAAAGCAACTGGACTTTGAGAAAAGACAGCGGCAACACAAAAAGAAAAGAAGGGAGATTGGCGGCAGCACTTGAAAAAGGGAGAAAAAGAACATGATTTAGAAGCCAAGTGAGGATGATTTTTTCTGGAGCACTTTTGAGAGAAGAGAACGACGAT